>CATIWF010068423.1:0-11046 GCA_949630135.1 Balakata baccata
ACACAGGTAGGAAATTAAGCACGTGTCACATGTTTTTATTTGGGAAAGAGCAAGGAAATGGATGCCGAATCAAGGATTATCATAATTCGGTTATATATATACACATACGAATTAGTTAAAATTTAATTTGATTATTTTGAATCTTCGATTCAGCTTGAATATTCTATAAAAAAAATCAAATATTGCTGTGGTGAATAATAATCAATGTTGTACTTATTATTGATGATTTCAAATTGTTTCACTGAATTGTGCTAATTATTTTATATCTAGAATATGGTGATCACATAAATAAATTGAGGATTTGGAAAAAGCTGCAATCAATAATCTTTTTTACAGGGAAATATCTCTTATTAATTTTGAATTTTTGAATATAAATTACTTTCAAAATTTAGAATTAAAAAAATATTTTTTTTCTTAATGAGTACATCTTGCGGTAAATACATACTGCAAGATAGTTGAATAAAAAAGTAAAATATATATTTTTTTTAATTTGAAATTAATTATGCTCCAGTTTTCAAATGATTTAAAAGGATGGATGAAATTGTAATTGATTGTCATTTTCTTATCTTATTTTGCAATAATGATATTCAAGATATTTACCTTTGAACAACAAAATATTTCTTCATGTTCAATTATTTTAAATTTTCAAATATTTTTTTTTCATTCAAAGAAGTTTATGTGGTACCACATAGTCACATTCTGAAAACAAAGAGCAGAAATTATTAATTATAAGCAGAAATTCAATAATCAATTCAGGAGGAAAAATGAAATCAACTCAGTGCCAATAAAGAGAAAATTAAGCGCACCCACACTCATTATGAATCCAGATAGCAACTCTCTATCTTTCTTGATTTTTTTTAATGATAAATAAAAAATATATATTTATTCATAATACACATATATTATATATAAATATATTAACAAAATTAATATATATATATATATGAATAAATTTAAAGTGTAGGACTTGATTATTTCAAATGATTTCACTTTCTTACTTTTGATTGAACCAACTTAAAGAGTCATATTTTTAAAAAAATTAATATACAAATAAATAGAAATAATATATACTTTAATAAATATATAATATATAGAGTCGACTTAATGGTATTATTTCAGTAAAGAAAGCAGTAAATAATACAATGATTGAAACTTGAAAGTGTTTGATTTGGAATATAAATGGGATGTGACCATTTGGCCTCTAATCATTATTTTCTCCCATATTATAGCTTTTAATTTAAGGATGCATTTATAATTACATTCCTTTCTCCCGTCCAAATTTTGGTCTGAATAAAGTGGTAAGCCTCTTTCTCTTCAAAGCACGAGTAATCATAATTTTCAAACTAAATCCAACATATATATATATATAATTAATAATTTAAGCAATAAATTATTAATGATGAGTCAGTAAACTATATATATCATTAGTAAATTAATTTAATTATAATTAATATATATGTATGTTATATTGTCAATATAACATACATATATATTAATTATAATTAAATTAATTTACAAATCACACCAAATCTAAAAATTTATCGTAAAAGCTTCCCAATCAACTAATTAATTTGCTCTCACAAGGCAATGGAGGAATGGAAGGTGGGGTATGGGCACTTGGAGCTCCAAGTCCACAAAAATTAAAAGGAGTGGTAGGGCAGGGCGAAACTGAAAGGACAAATATCGTCGGTGGTGAGGACCCTGGCCAACCAGCACACCATCATGGCAGCATTAGCCCACCAACATCTTTCTGCTAAAAACGTTTGAGTTGGTAATCAATTGCGCAGTTTCAACGTGGGAAATCCTGAAAACATAATTTACTAGTGATAATAAAAGCCAAGTTATAGCATTTTTTTTTTTTTAATGCCTAGCCATGCCAAGACATTGCTGGTCCAAATGCTTCAGTTTCGCTGTCATCACTGCCCATTCTCGCACTGTTTTTGTACAGTAAGTAGTTAGAAAGTCACCCTTTGTAGGACATTTTCAAATCTACATAACGATTCAGCTTCAATTAATACTGATACATCACATGCCTTTGTTTGTTTTATTGGTATTTTTTTACAGTACTCCAACTATGCAAAAAGATTTTCAATTTTTTGGAAATGCATAAGAAAAAAAAAATTATCATATATAATCAACTGCAACATGCTAAGAGATTTTTTATATTACATTTATGATAAATTCGAATACATTTATTATTACAAATTAAAAATTAAGAGTTAAAATGTTACAAATATCGAAATTCTTAATGCAATTTATTTACCTAAAAATTTTAATTGAATTATTTTTTTATTAATTATAAAATTATCCATTTTCCCATAATTTTGACTAAATTATTAAAAAAATTATATTACATATGTGGTAGAATTTGTAAGTGCATCCTTGGCCAAATAAAGTTGAACTCTAATTTGCAGATAATGTTGTGATGTGAAGGAAATCGGAATTTTTCTACATGTCATTGAAAGTTTTTATTGACAATGGGACTCCTAATGCTCAATCCACGAACATGTGAAGGGACCAATCCTTAGCAAATATGTCTGCTTTTTGTCTCCTAACCCCCCCTTGATGCATTCACACTTTCTTTTCCTTTTTCATCTCTTCTCCTTTGAGGCATTCTCCCTCTTTGACTCTTTATCTATATTTTCTGACAAATGCTTTTTCATGTCTTTCTTCTGCTCTCCGGTCTCCATCCCCAACTGCCTTTCACCTTTTACTTTTTTTGTTTTTTTTAAAGTTTTTTAGCATAAGACATAATATGCAACCAGTATTTATTAAGTTTAGCTCCCTATGTTTTTGTTTTTTTTTTTTTAAAATCCAGTGTATCTATGAAATCACTTTTTGATATAATCTCGTATTACCATGTTATGTAAATATTATTTTAAAAAAATAAAAGAAATTTTTTTTAGCATAAGATGTAATGTGCAACCAATATTTGTTATGTTTAGCTCCCTAATTTTTTTTTAATTCGATTTATCTATGAATTTTTAATCCATACTATCCTTTTGTACTTTAGAAAGATATAACCTCCGACCTTAGTACTAACATATTACTATGCTATATTAGCATTCAACATGACAATAATGCTAACATAATATGAAGACGGAAAATTATATCTTTCTAAATGAAATGAGACAATATAAACCAAAAATTGAATTGAATGGGAAATTGGACTTGGATCAAGAGCTAGATGTAATTTAACCATTTTTATAGAAAATTTTATAGAAATACAAAAAAATTGGTACCTCTTTATATTTTTATTATCGTTCAAATTTTTTTTAATTCTATTGAAAATAACTTTTTAAAATTACAACAATATCTAAATATCAAAATCACTCCAAAATATGCCGAGATGGTATATCTTTGACATACATTCGGTATATTTTAGAGATATTTTGGTTTAATTTTTACTAAAAAAACAACAAAAGAATAAAAACAAGAATAATTAAAATCATTAAAATGAAGAAGAATATAATTTAATCGAAATTTAAAACGTCACAAAATTTCAAACAAATAGCTTAATATACATTTCAGAATATTTTGGAGATAAATTGGAAATTTCTTATGAATATTTTAAGCTGTAGGAATTTTCAATAAAATCCTGAGAGAGATTTTCAGAAAATATCTTGGATATAGTTTGGGAATACTTTAGAAATACCTTTAAGAATTCTACAAGAATACCTCGGATACACCTTAAAGAATTCCTTAGAAAGAATTTACTGGAAATACTTTTGGTATATCGTGGAGATACTTCAGTATACTTTTGGAAATTTTATGAAAATATTTCAGAAATACTTTAAAAATATCTTAAATATATTTTAAGACATCTTGGTGATTTTAAAAAAATAAAATCAACAACACACACAAATGGTAATGCCAAAAGGTTTGGCCAAAAGAGTTTGTGTGTGAAACCACAGATCCACCATCTAACAAAAGAAAAAAAAAGAAAAAAAAAAGAAGAATATATAAAATTTATAAGATATAAACCAAGAAATCCATTAAAAAATGGATAAAAAAAAGGAATTTGGGAAAAAAAATGCAATGAATTTATTAGTCACTTAAGCACTCAAATTTGTAAATTTCAGAGGCTCTTGCTTGAGTAATTGAAAAGCCATGGATGCTGAGAACCGAAAATCAAAAATTGAAAAGCTTGGGTAATAGAAATCAAAGTGTGAGGCTCTTCTGATTGATGAAATTAAAATTGCCGCGATAAAAATTGAAAGCATGGATGCTGAGAACTGAATTTTCAGAAATGATATCCTTCTTATCAACAGAGTCTGTGTCATCGATTGAGCAGAAAAAAGAAGAAAGGAAGAACGAGTACCTTGTTGTTCTCGTCAAGGACTGCATATCCAAATAAAATGAAGAAAAGAAAAAGGAAAGAAATGGTAAAAAAGAAAAAAATTTCGGTACCAACAAAAATATATAAAACCCTCAGTAAATATAACAAAAAAAAAAAAATACAAATTTCAGTATTCTATGAAATTCTCTTTTTTATATCCTAGTTTCACATGATTGGGCTATATTTGAATTAAATTTCAGGCCCAGGTCCGGCCCAAATTCCTTATGAACATGTTACTCGAATCAGAACTATTTCGTTTTTTGGGCTTAGGGCTCTGATTACTTTTGTACTCTAACAGCCCAATGTGATCGGGTGCCTGGTCCATAATCACCTCTAACTCCAATGTCGAAGAAATCTTTGAACGCATCGAATCACTCGCTTCATGCCTTTGCTGCTAAAACGTCGTAGTTTCCATCAGTCCATGCTTGAGTTGAGACAACAATCTCAAAAAGGAAGGAAATGCAATACAACCACCAACTATTTATTGGGGAAATAAAAAAAGAAGAAAAACAAGAAAGAAGAAAAGAACACAATGCGCAGCGAGAGATCTACCTGAAGTCTTCTTCCTGGTTCATCACTCTCGCAGCAGATGCTTCAGATCTCTCTTCTCTCCAGCCCTGACATCTCCATTTACAGATATCCGAAACCTAACGCATTCACTCCTACAAAATCGAATTAAATTGTAAGAATAATTTTAAAGGTGGGGAAGATGTATATGGCATATGGTTGGCCTCAGGTGATCCCGCTAGAGCCTGGACTATGTCCTTCTTCTCAGCAGATTATATATCTCAAAGTAATCAACCGCCTCTTGCTTGTCGTCACCCCTTCTCATCTTGAGCTCTGGAGCTCTTCTCAGGTTTTTATTTTCGTAATTTTATACGTTACTTTCTCTTAGATTTGCTTTTTGGTCTGGAGAATTAGGGCTTTTGGTTTGTGATTTCTGTTTTGATTGTGGTATCATGCAGCATAAAGTGAGGTTGGGCAAGTGCAAGAGGGATGCCGAGTCGATGGAGAGAGAGGGCGAGAATTTACGGGCCGTGTGGAGTCCCGATTCCAAATTGATTGCTGTAATTGTAAGTCATTTCGATTGATTTGATTTTTCTATTTGAGTATTGCATTTGTGATTTAATGCGAGTTTTCTTTCTTTTAGAAATAGAGTTTCTGTTTACATTTATCTGTTGCCTTGAATTTGGTTTTGCATTTTATACATTTCCTTTATCTGGAGAATTCTTCCATCATTTTTATTATCACTTAATTGCAAGTGATATTGCATATTTACTGGAGCAGTGGATGGGCTTTTGTTGTTGCCTTTTGAGTATGTCAACGAGTAAATGTTGGTAATGCGCTGAGTTTGACTACTGGCATGATTGAAACTAGGTCTTGATGCCATTAGCTAAAGCTTGTTTGCTATTTTATTGTTGCAATTTTTTGCTTATGCGCCCTCTATACAGTATCTTCTTTCTGTTTAGTTTTTGGGTGCAACTTCCCAGTGAAATGTATGAAAAGTGATTTCTGACAATGCCTGTGGTTTCTTGCTAAATTTATGCTTTTTTTTCTTCTCCATCTTCTGGATTTAGACTACAAGTATGGTTCAGTGCAACAACATTGTTGCTTATGTTTTTTTTTTTACCTTCTCTTTTATTGTTTGCAGACATCGTCCTTCTTTCTTCACATATTCAAGGTCCAATTTACTGAAAGAAGAATACAAATTGGAGGGAAGCAACCATCTGGTTTGTTTCTCGCTAATATATCTCTTCTTCTAAGTGAACATGTGCCTTTTGCAGAGCAAGACTTGACACTGTAAGTGGCAATGCTACACTTTTCAATTTTTGGGACAGTAGGGTTGACCTCGCACTGACTTCTCAAATTGATTCAAATTTGACTACGTGCTGTTATTTGTTTATTTATATTGCATATAATGTGGGGTTTCTGAGATCAGTAATGTTTTTGTATACTTTTTCATCTTTTTTTTTTTAAATTTTGATAGTTTTGTGGTATATAATTGTCAGGAGCAATATTGTGAGTGATAGCAAACATATGCTGCTTGGACTTTCCAATGGATCCTTGTATAATATCTCTTGGAAGGGGGAGGTAATTAAATATAGTTGATTTTTTCTTTAACTTTAGATATTTTTGTTCCAACTCTTTACAGAGTCTGTGAAATGATTTCCCATTTGATTCTGTGATGTTTTTCTCTATAGTTTTATGGAACTTTTGAACTTGATTCCTATAAACATGAGAATGGTGAAGTCTCTATGTTATCACATCCTTTAGTTAATGGCCTTGCTTCTGGAGGGGCTTCAGAAAGTCGGGTATCCAATCGTAACATCACTAGGAAGTCGGCTGTTACGCAGCTGGAACTTTACTTGCCAATGAGGTGGCTATTTGTTTTATACTTCGATGGGCAACTGGTATCATGCTCTGTAAGCAAGAAAGGTTTAAAGCAACCTGAATTCATTAAAGTTGAAAATAAGTTGGGTTCAGGTGATGCTGTATGTACTTCAGTAGCTTCAGATCAACAAATTCTTGCAGTTGGTACTAGAAGAGGGGTTGTTGAATTATATGACCTAGCAGAATCAGCATCTCTTATTCGTACAGTGTCTTTGTATGACTGGGGGTAAGTCTTACTAAATATTTAAATTTTACTCATGTTGTGGGGTAAATACTTTTTAATGTTAGTGGCTTCGAATAGTTAAATCAGACTTTCTCTTTTTGCACAGAACTGGAGAACAGTTTCTCCCACATACTAAAAGTGAAAATGTTCTGAAATGCACATTGCATATTCTAAGGCCTTTTAGAATAACCTCTTTTTTTGGATGATCATCTGCCTGTAGTTTTCCGACTCATCTCCACAATATGCTTCTATGCATTTGAACATTATTTTATGATTTTTTGAGAGATTTTATCTCATTTTTATTTAATTTGCAGATATTCAGTGGATGCCACTGGTCCTGTCAGTTGTATTGCTTGGACACCAGATAATTCTGCTTTTGCTGTTGGGTGGAAGTTAAGAGGACTTACAGTTTGGTCTGTCTCGGGCTGTCGTCTGATGTCAACAATCCGTCAAGTTGGTTTAAGTTCAGTATCTTCTCCAAAAATTAAGCCAAACCAAGATTGTAAATATGAGCCATTGATGAGTGGCACTTCACTGATGCAGTGGGATGAATATGGATATAAGCTTTATGCAATTGAAGAAGGATCATTGGAGAGAATTCTTGCATTTTCTTTTGGGAAATGCTGTCTCAGCAAAGGAGTTTCAGGCATGACTTATGTGCGTCAGGTGATATATGGAGAAGATCGGCTGCTTGTTGTACAGTCTGAAGATACTGATGAACTTAAAATTTTACATCTAAATCTTCCAGTATGTGTTTAAATGTTAAGCTCAATTATTTACTGTTGTAATTTATCATCTAAGCAATTTTAGGAGACTGATAAAATCTTTTCTGGCACAGGTTTCTTATATCTCCCAAAATTGGCCAGTTCAACATGTTGCTGCTAGTAAAGATGGAATGTACTTAGCAGTTGCTGGTCTTCATGGGTTGATCTTATATGATATGCGGTTGAAAAAGTGGCGAGTGTTTGGAGATATTACTCAGGAACAAAAGATCCAATGTAAAGGTTTGTTATGGCTGGAGAAGATTGTTGTTGTTTGCAACTACATTGATTCTTCTAACATGTGAGTTATCATCAATCTCTTTTCACACATTTTACTTTGTTATTCTTAATTGATAAACAATTTGTACACCTTTTGAATCTATAAATCTGAGTTAGATTGCAATCTGCCAATTTATTTATGGTAGGTTAAGATTAGCCAAAATCAGGTAATTAGGGTTTGAATTGGTAGTAATGCTTTCCAGTTTTTAATTGAATTAGAATATTGTACTTACCTTTTAGTTGGTAGACATGGACACTCGAAAATGACATTTATAAAAATATTAGGACATGTACACATGGGAGAAATGTGTATATATTAAAAATATAGGGGGTAAATTTATAAATAATTAAATTCAAAAATATTATTTTAAGTTGATATTTTCATATAAAATTTAACAAAAATGACACAATCAAATTTATTGAACAATGATTGGTGTCAAGCAGATATTTTATGTTTTCTATAAGGGACAATATGTTTTTAACTTAAAGAAATGCACTTCTAAATTTTTGAAAATTACAAAACACATCCAGGACGATGCAGTTATACAATTAAAGTATTTGTGCTTCATAGAGTGGAACAGAAGATGCATGTTGCATAAGCGTTTCTTTTAGCAATGAATATCAGGATTAAATGATCAATCGATAAGATGGGTGGCAATGAGGGTTTGTATTGTCGTAGTAATAGGTCCATGAGGTGTGTTCTATAATTCATCCCAAAATTAGTTGATAGTTTGACTGATACTTTTGGTTATTTTGGATGAAATTGGGATCAATTATGAATACGAATTGAATAGACTTGGGCTTGGTGCTAATGAACTGTGATTTGTGGAACTCTCTTCAGAGATTAGCTATTCTTATTGTATTTGTTTGAGGAACAATTGTGGCATGCATGGTAGGTGTTTATTGATTGAATATTGGTTGATGCGACGAGAAGAAATATAGAAGAAGAAAGAGTAGGATAAGGATACATATTACTTGTAATGCATGCCTTCATACTATTGGAGAAATAGAGAGAAACTGTACTCTCTTCTACTTATTTTATTTCAAAGGAATACACAAGCTTATATAGGACTTATGTCCCTAGAATCAAGTAATACAATAGGAAGTAAATAAAGAATACAAAAGGAAATAAAGAACAAAAGTGAAATATTCTAAAATTAATTCCTAATTAAATCCCTGATTTCCTACACTCCCCTTCAAGTTGGTGCATAAATGTCAATCATGCGCAACTTGCTTATCAAATGTTCAAAGTTATGCCTTGCAAGACCATTGGTCAGTATATCTGCAGTCTGTTGACTAGAAGGAACAAATGGTAGACAAATAGTTCCAGTTTCAAATTTTTTTTTGATAAAGTGCCGATCAATTTCAACGTGCTTCATCCTATCATGCTGGACATGATTGTGAGTTATACTTATTATAGCCTTACTATCACGATATAGCTTTAAAGGAAGTTTCACCTTCTTCTTAAGCTCCTTAGAATTCTTTGTATCCACAGTACCTTACAAATTCCTTGAGCCATCGCTCTAAATTCAGCCTTTGCGCTACTTCGAGCAACAACACTTTGTTTTTTACTTCTCCAAGTGACCAAGTTTCCCCACACAAAAGTACAATACCCGGAAGTAGATCTTTCCGTCAGTTATGGATCCAGCCCAATTTGCATTTGTAAATACTTAAATACTCCTCTAATTAGTCTTCTTAAAAAATAGACATTTGCTAAGAGTAGACTTCAAATATCTTAAAATCCAGTATACTGCATCAAGGTGTTCTTCATAAGGTTCATGCATGAATTGACTAATGACACAAATTAAAAAAGCAATATCCGGTCGAGTATGAGACAAGTAGATTAATTTTCTAACCAATTTCTAGTATCTACTAGTATCAACAGGAACACTTCATTTTTCCCAAAGTTTCACATTGGGATCCATGGGGGTTTTAGTAAGTCTGCATCCACTCATCCTAGTCTCTTTTAAGAGATTAAGGATATATTTACGTTGAGATACCACAATTCATTTTTTTGAACAGGCAATTTCCATTCCAAGGAAATATGTTAGAGCTCCCAAATCTTTAATCTCAAATTTGGATGCAAGGCTCGTTTTTAGTCTTTCCATTTCAACCATGTCATCACCTGTAAGAATAATATTATCAACATAAACTATTAACAGGGCAACCTTCCCTTCAAAAGAAAATTTGAAAAACAAGGCATGATTAGTTTGTCCCTGAGAATGCCCTTGTTTTCTAACAGATTGTGTGAATTTTTCGAACCAAGTTCTTGGAGATTGTTTAAGGCCATATAATGACCTTTTTAGTTTGCATATTTTGGAGTCAAATTTCTTTTCAAAACCTGATGGACTATCCATGTAAACTTCCTCCTCCAAGTCTCCGTTGAGAAATACATTCTTCACATCTAATTGTTGCAAAGACCAATCCAGATTAGTAGCAATTGATAAAAGTACTCTTACCGTGTTCAATTTTGCAATAGGAGCAAAAGTTTCAGAGTAATCTATGCCATATGTCTGGGTAAATCCTTTAGCTACCAATCGAGTCTTGTATCTCTCTACTGAACCATCAGAGTTATATTTTACAGTGAACACTCATTTACAGCCCACAATAGTCTTTCCTATTGGTAATGGCACAACAATCCAAGTATTGTTCTTCTCAAGACCTCTCGTCTCTTCAAGAATTGCTTCCTTCCACTTTGAAATTTTTAGAGCCTCCTGTACACTGTTAGGAATTTCTACACTAGACAATTTGGATGTGAACGCAGAAAGAGATGGAGAAAAATTTGAGTAAGACACAAAGTTGGATAAATGATATTTAGTGCAAAATCTGATTCCTTTGCGAAGGGCTATAGGGATTTCAAGATCAAAAGTCTCAAGAATGAAATGAGAATTACTTGTACTGGATTCAGATTGTCGGTTTGCCCCCAGTTCGAAATCATGGCCATGTTGATGAGCCAATTTGTCTTTCCTTTGGTTATAATTCTTTTTTGAGTAAACAATCCTTTTTCCAAATTTGGTCTCCCTCTGTGAATCTAATGCATGTTTCGTTAATAT
>CATIWF010068426.1:0-100765 GCA_949630135.1 Balakata baccata
TTAGTTTTTGGTGATTTTGGCTTCCTTTGAGTGAAAGAAGGTAGAAAAATGGAGGGGTGAAGAGGGAGCACGAATTTGGGTGGAAAAGTTAGGGTTTGGGGCTGATGTTAACGAGGAAGAAGAAGGGTTTTTATACTTTGGTAAATATGTCACTTTGGTCCCTCCTTGTTTTTGCCAAATATCCATTTAAAACCTTGGCTTTTACTTCTTTCTTATAGCTTTTCTCAACTTTATATTTTTTTAATTAAATCACCCACAACAAAAATAAAATCTTTTATAAATCTTTAAACCTCAATTTTAGACTCTAATAATACTAATTGTGGCAATTAAACATATTAATTATCCGGACCTAAATTACGGGTATTACATTTTTATTACCCATCGTTCTGATACAGCAAAAAAAAAGGAGGGGGTGGGGGGGTGGGGAAGGTAACTTAAGCTACGAGAGGAGAACCAGTAAAACCTCTCCTCTGTAGTTACATTATTGGTAGGCTGCTCTATGAAATCGAAAGGCTACCCCACAGTCTCGGGATGATGACCCTCCTCCTCATCAGAATCCTAGATAAAACTTAGGTCGACGGTAGGATATTTATGGTGGATTTGTCGAAGAATAGACTCTTTCGCCTCCTCCTGCATTTTAACAATCTGAAGAATGATAGAGTATGCTCTCTTTGTCAACCGTACAATCTCTTTCTCGTATTTCATGACAAGTTGACCACAGCGCTTCAGCTCTTCATTCTCCGCCTTATAAGCCTTCAAACGCCCCTCTATCTGCGCAATTTTGCCCTCTAAGGAAGCAATGGTGGTATCCCTCACTGCAATAGCTGCCCCTAATTCTTCCTCCTAGGCAGCCAGTTTTGCTTCCTATTCTTTCTCTTTTTCTTAAAGGGCACCTTCCTTTTGAAGCAGGTCAACCTTCAGACTATTAATTATTCCTTGTGAAGCCTCGTAGTTCCTCTCTAAGGAATCCAGTTTCTTGTAAGCAACAGCCCCCGTTGTCATAAGCTACATAAATAAGACAAGCCATAATTATATTACATGGCTTCGTACATAAAAGGAATACAACAATAACATAACGAAGCAACCATACCTGAAAAGGATGGGTTAGCAACTTTTTTTTAAGGTTTGATCCCGTAGCGAGCCTCTCCTACATCTCGTCATCATTGCAGAATTGGCATACCCTCGTCAGATTATAACACACACTAGATCAACTTAAAGACATGCCATTAGGAGATCCCTTATGCCTCAGCGTCAATGCTCGCTGAAAGTCATTAAAGACTTCATCAATATCAAATGAGGAACCCCATTTGCAGGTTTCTTCCGATGGATCCCCTACTCTTTCTTAGCTCTGTTCAATTAGTGGAGGTCTCTCTACGCTAGTGAGGTATAAGGTAATCACTTCCTTTTTCTCTTCAGCCCCCACATCGCCAACAAAAGGAACAAATGTTTCCCCTCCCACTCCATCAGCAGGTTCAATGACTTCAGGGATAGTAGAAGCAGTGGCAGGTGGAGCACTGAGATCATCAGTAATGGCTAGTCCTGAGGCATTCACAAGATCCAGCAGGCCTCCTAGGCTGAGATGTGATGCATTTCTTTTCTTATAAGCTTTCACCATTTTACTCATAACTTCTCCTACCAAGCACAAAACAAGGTCAAGTAGATTGTTCTACATTGTAACTTATGAAACAACTAATAGACTGCTAAAACATACAGCCTTCAGTATCAGCCACATATTCCTGCAGATCATAGATAGATCGCAGGGACAAATACTTGTATCCCTCCAGAGGAGCATTTTTTTTAGGAGTGCCAATCCCTTCTCCTTATCCGCCGAAAGCTTAGGCTGTTGATCCGTATTATCTGAATAAGCGTTCCAGATTAAAGGCAGATCCCTCCATCCCTTAGGATTACTAATAAAAAATGCAAATCGGTAAATAGAGCTTGTCCAGGTCAAGTCTGGATATAATGGTGCTCTTCTTGATGGTTTAAAATAAAAACATGTTGGAAAATACCTGCACTCAACAGGATCGCCATTTCCTCACACAAGTTCATGAAGGTAGTAATCATCAGTCAACTGTTGGGAGTTAATTGGCTCACAAGGATATAATACAAATCAAGTACATCCCGCATAAAATGATGTAGGGGGGAATCGCAGCCCTAATTTCAAGAGCTCCTTATACACTCTCATTCTACCCCATTTCCATCGTTATGATACCTTGCTTCCTCACAACACTCAGAACATATGAAGAAGGGATCTTATACTTATGATCAATAATAGGGAGGTGTTTCGCAAATAGAGTACTTTTAGTGAAATCCACAAACCAGACAGCCCTGTGAGGATGAACGGGAGGTAGACATTGTGAGGGCCCAGATGAAGGAGCATTAGCGAAAGAAGGGACGTCAGAAATTGGCACATCTTGAGCCAGGATCAATCTACCTAAGGTAGAGAGTTGAGAGGACCGCTCCTCCAGTAGCTGCAATAAAGGGATTTCGTCCATATCATCTTCACCCGAATGAGTTGAAACCTTAAAACGTTTTCTATGCTCCAAGGGGACTTCTTTTGACTCCGCATTAGAAATGTCCATAGTGTTAGATGCAACATCCCTACCTGTTACAGATGTATTAGAGTTCCAACCTTATACTCCACAACCTTTTTCCCTATTACCCAAAAAAAACACAGAGAGCAAAGTGGAAAAGAGAGAGATAGGGCTGAGCTTTCCTTAAAAACCCACAAATTAGACGCCCTTACAAAAAAGCAACAACAACACAGTAAAGGGGAGGGAAAAAGGAAGAGAAACTTTCTTGAGAGACTCATCACGCTATTAAAGAATCACCGGAGGAAGGATGAACAATCATATAGAAGAGGAAATAGCCCAACAAATTGCAAAACTGTCGAAGAATGCAATAGAAAATCTAGAAAAGAAACTAAAAAGCCTAGTGAACTAAAAAGACATAAAAAGAAACCATATTAGAGGCGGTTGAGATGGGACAAATAACCAGATGCCATATGGTACTGAAGTAATTATGGCAGGTGTTATTTCCAAAGCACCAACATTTTTTTTAAAAAAAAAAAAGAAAGAAAAGAAGAAGAAGAAGGCGCTAATAGATTAAGTTCAGAAGCAGCCTTAACAAAGTCAAACATAAATGATCAATACTTCTGAGAGAAATTTGATAACAAGAAGAATAGAGCCTGGGATCCTACGACCAGACTGCAGATGTTCCTATTCCTCAATCCCAGCACCTTAGTACGAAGATGCACGGATCCTATTATCTGACACCAAGGCATATGAAGAATGTTCTGATCCCTCGATCTTATCATTGTCCTACCGAGATCTTAGATCTTGTGATCCCTGTACAAGGATATGATAGGATACTCTGATCCCACAATCTAACTCAGAAGACCCGATCCCGCGATCTCAACATCTAGTTTGTGAAATAATGCTGTTCCTATAACTTAAGAAGCCTTAGGCCCTTGTGGAGGAAAAAAGCATTATCTAGTGGCAGTGTGTGGGACAAAGGGTTGAAATGACAGGTGAGGAGCATTAAATGCATGTGTAGCTCAAGCACGATGCATGATGGCTCATGTAAACTGTAGGCTAGCAATCATACTTTGACAAAGCTAGTTTAAGCCATATTGTGCCAGGACATGATAAGATACATGACGTGTGAATAGATTATAAAAACCATAGAAGAGATGCACCAAAGAAAGGTTAACTCTTATACTTTTCTAGCTACACTTATTCATTAGTTTTTCTTCCTTCTACTGACTTAAGCATCGAAGTGGCTTTACTAGAGGACTTCGGCCAGGTCTCTTTGCCTCAACCTTGCAGGAGCACAGAGCTAGGAAAACTAAAAGATATCACATATATTCTTGTTCCCCTCCATCTAGCCCCATTTGAATCATTCTCTATTTCAAAATTTATATGATTTGAAGAGAAAGATAAGATATTAACATTTAAACCTTTCTTCCAAACTAATAACAGCCCTCCAGTTCTCCTTTCAGAATCAACTACCAAAAATTAAAATCAATAAATAGAGAACAATAATTTTTTAAATCATTACTCCTACAACTAGTTTCCATAAAAATAAATAAATGAATAAATCAGGGCAAGATTCTCGGATATGGAACTTAAATGCTCTAATCGTCCAGAGATTGCCCATTCTTTGGAGGTTCCAACTTAAGAGTTTCATAGCTCCTAGTGGGGATAACCAACAACCTCGGTCGATACATTATTGATAGAGTTTTCTCCAGTGAATTGTTTCTTGTGTAAAGCACAAGCTGAAAGTAGTTCAATCTCTAAATATCCTCCACCTCGGTCCTTTCTTTTCCCACCACTACTAGAATCCAGCTAAGCAAAATCATTACTTTTTGTACTTGGACATGTGTTATCCCCTCCCTATTTCAATAGTTTCCTCTCATATCTCTCCCTCTCTGCTTAATAGACTTTTTCTTCAATAAAGTCTCCTTTGGCTGGGACCCAACTAGCCTTTCCTTCTCAACTTCATTCTCTTTCCCAAAGCAAAAGGATACTCATTGCAATTCTGTCAGCCCTGCCTCAAGATTAGTAGCCTTATAATTTGCACACATCATTCCTTCCTCGATAACCATCATACCTATAGACGTATTGGATGATTTATCCACACCCTCTATCTTCTTTAGTTTCCCTTAATCCACCCTTATTTCGCTATCCTGCCTTCAATCTACATTCTTAGAGAGAAACCATTTTCTTCGAGCTCCTGTATTAATATCCCCCATATTACTTCCCTTTACACTACCTGTCTTGTTTTTCCCTACCTCTTGAGCACTATTGATAGAGGTTCTCACAACGTTCTTATTTGGAGTAGCCTTAAGAAGTTTGCTATAGGACCAATCAGAGACATCAATAGTTTCAGGTTTGACCTCACATTCATCTTCTACATGATCAAGCATGCCACACCAGAAGCAAAAATTTTCAAGTTTTTCATATTTGAAATAAACCCATATATGCTCTCCTTTTCCATTCAGAACAATCGTTCCTCTACAAAGCAGCTTTGTGATGCATACTTCCACTCCGACTCTCACATATTTGCCAAAAGAAAATGGCTCATTATTTTCAACCATCAAAACCTTTAGCACCTTTGCTCCCACCCTTGTCACTGCCTCTTTTGATCTTCTACTCAACGGTAAATTGTAAATTATGATCCAAAAGTCACAGGAATTTAGAGTAATATCCAAGGGTTGCATATTCAGGTCGATTTCTTTAAGCGCAATTAAATGTTTATTGAAGTGCCAGGGTCCCATCTTCATCGGCTTCTGTTTATCTAACATTGATTGGAATTCACAAATAAAAGCTTCTGAAGAGATAGCTTCCATTTTGAATTCGCCATTGATTTTCCAAGCCATATTAAGGGCATTTTTGATTCCCTGAACAAAGAATAGTTTTGCTGAGAGAACTCTTCCCATCAAACAATAACCCTTTTTATTCAACTCCTCTCCTTCATCTGTAGATTCAAGGTCAACAACTGCATCTTCATTCTCTATTAATGTAAACTTTTGCCAATATTGCTCTAAATCATTCGCCATAGAGAAACAACTACAACTGACAACCCTTCCATGAAATAGGAGGACATGTACAAAAAAGAAAAAACCAAAACCATAAAACAAAAAAGCAAGTTAGCAACTGCAAGATGCGAAACACAAATGATAAAGTAAGCAAAGGACACACAAAGAAAAAGAGAAGATTCGATCGAGAAAAAGCACTACAGCTAGGAACCTAGACCTAGAGAAACCCTAGGCTAGAGAAAACTCCATTTTTCGGGAGAGATTGGATGATAAATTTTGTTCTTGTAAAAGAGTTCTTAAATTTCGAGTTCGAGACTTTTGAAAGGAAAAAAAAGGTCAAACTTAAAGTTACTTTTTAGTGTAATATTACTTTTGTGATTCTAAAATTTTATAGATGGATTTAATAATTGCTGTTAACCATCGTTCTAAAAAGGTTATGCTATTTTACATTTTATTTATTCTAAATTATAAAACCTTGTCATTTCATATATTATCGATATGTGAATTTATCTACAATGCTTTCCCTCAAGTGTCATGTTATTAAATTTATATTGAATTATTCTTTCCTTTTAATTGGAAGTTTTGAGTTTGAATATATATATATATATATATTTAATACTATTGAGAAAATACTTTCAAGTTTTTTTGATCTTATTCAACACGTTTTGCAAATATAAGACAAAAATTATTGAACTCGCTGGTCGATTTAAAAAATCTGGGAACTAACCCTTAGCCTGGTCTAAATTGGTATTAAAAATAACTCAAGTAATATACAAATGAAATTCAAATGACTAAATCAAAATTAAACCAGATTGAATCAAGGTGAAAAATCGATTTTAGAAAAAAAAATCAATTATATATATATATAAGAAGGAAGAAAAAAAAAAGGAAAATAACCCTGCCTCCCTCCTCTTCATTTATATATATATATATATATATGGGAAAATACTTTCAAATTTTTTGGATCCTATTCAACACGTTCTGCAAATATAAGAAAAAAAAATTATTGAACTCACTGGTCGATTTAAGAAATCCGGGAACTAACCCTTAGCTTGGTCTAATTTGTTATTAAAAATAACTCAAGTGATATACAAATGAAATTCAAATGACTAAATCAAAATTAAACCAGATTGAATCAAGGTGAAAAATAGATTTTAGAAAAAAAAAATCAATTATATATATATATATATATAATTGTGGAAAAAAATGAAGAGGAGGGAGACAGGGTTATTTTCCTTTTCTTTTCTTCCTTCTTATGTATATTACCGTGTATAAGAATTAATATTTCCTTTTCTTTGATTTCTTAATTCCTATTTAACATTTATGCCAAGGTAACAACTTTTATTGCTTATTAAATTGATCATAATTAAATTAATTACAATAATTGTGGTTATTCTCTCAATCTAATGTTTAACTATTTACGTTCTTTTTTTTTTTTGCATTATTCGTGAAATGGATTACTAACTTTACTAAAAATTAACCATATAATATACTCAAGTTAAAATATAAAAATATTAGCATCCAAATAATTAAACAAAAAAAAAAAATACAAGATATAGTGAAAATATAATTCTAAGTTAGTTCTTACTCATAATTATATTTTTACTTTGTTTATACAATCAACTATGATATTTTAATTTTTTTTATAAATACTTATTATCTATAAATAATTTAAGAATTCAGTCGAACCAATAAAACTATGACCCAATTATCAATTCAGTTTCAATGTCCGATACAGATACTCTTTCAACAATGTATTGCTCAAGAATAACTTGTCTAGCCTAATTATCACTTGTCAAATATGGATGCTCTACCACTTGTGCATTTCATCATCATTTTTTTGTTATTATTTTTTTTAATTAAAAGTCAAGGCCAAATATCAGAAATTTATCCGATTATTCAAATTAGGTTAGCATAATTTTAGCATTTGCATGATTATTCAAATTAGGTTAGCATAATTTTAGCGTTTGCATCATCATTAAATCTTATAGTTAATATAACCCATTTGAAAAGGAGTATGATGATTATGATTTATAGTTGATTCAAATTAATCATTTTTTTTGGAATTAATTTATTGAAATAAGATTTTGAGTTAGGTATAATATAATTGTGATTCAAAATGTTAGAAACAAATACAAGAAAATAGGAGAATTGTTAATTCAATATTCAAAATTAGTAGAAAATGGAAAATCAATCTGAGGCCTGTGTAGCACATAGTTTCCTTAAGACAAATTCGCCTCCTACACGGGTGTTTAGGATAACCGGCGTTTGTCTCCCAGGATACAACAGATTCCAAGTAGTTGTTAAACACACAACATCTACTTACAGCGAACTTTTATCTGTCACAACCTTTATCACTTGAGAAGAAGAAGGAGAAGAAAGAAAGAAATACTTCTCAAGAACAATCAAAGAATACTCTTCAACAACACTCTTAAAATTCAAGCATAAACCACCTATTTATACTAGATGGAGGAGACAATTGATTAATTGTAATTAATTTCTTTTAAAGACTGTCAATAATGTCTTTGTAACTCTCAAATAATGTTGAAATTAATCTTTGAAACATCAAAAATTGAAATTCCAAAAGACATGAGCTTAAAAGACCATTCTGGAACTGAATCCACACGGGTGTGTGGATTTGCCTTGCACACACTGCAGGCACAACGACACGACCGTGTGGATCCATACGGGAGTATTGCCAAATTTTTCCAGAAATAAAAAAAGAGGGCTTGTTCAAGACAATGAGATTTTGGGCCGACATTCTTTTTGTCACTCATCCACACATTAGCTCATCCCAGACCATGGATTTGCACCCCCCCTGTGCCTGAACGCGCGAGAGAGAGCCTTCCATTTTACGTTTCTTATCCATGTAAAAATGCATTTTAATATATAAACACAAGTCCAACTTCTATTCTTAGTGATGTGGGACAAACTCCCACACACTTTTCACCTTTAAATCTCCTTACTAATGAGCTTATTTTGAGTTTCAATTTCTATTCATACATTCTCCATTTTGAGCATATGAATATGTTAATTCATAGTCTTCATGTCAAGCAATATATATTCGGGTCTCTCTTCCAAAACCGAGTTGTGGGACCCACCCGAATTATCTTGTCAAAATGGCTCATAATTACAATTTTTACAACACCAACAATCTAAGAATTAAGTTATAACTATGAAAATTTACAAAGAACAACATCAGAGTAACCATCTTGGCCTACACTGTATAAACATAGATAATTAAAAAAGGAAAATAAAATAAAAAGGAGAAGTACTTGAAGCAATTAAAATCCGTGAATTCCCAAAAACAAAAAAGGAGGAGCATAAATTTACAGGCTTTGATGAATTTACAAGGAACAATTGGATATTCAGGCCAACAAATTTGAAATTAAATTTATCTGAAAAGAAAAAATTAGAAAGAATCAAAAGGTTATATAATCAAAAGAATTGTAATAGAGCGAGCTCAGTGACTGTAGCTAAGATGGATTGGAGGAAAAGGAGAGACGGTTGACTTATGTTTGAACAGATAAATCTTGAGGAGTTCAATTGGACCGATTTAATAGTTTATGGGTATAATTGGACCAATTGCATATTTTAGGGGTTGATTTGTTCTTTTCAATATACTTTAGGAGCAAATTTGTACATTTGGCTTATATAAAAATATTACAGAAGACATCGTATTGATTGATGAACAAATAAATCTTCATAACACGTATCGCAATATAATTGGTTCACATGACAACTGAATTCACTCAACGAAAGGGGTTAACAGTGGGCAATGGTGGCAAATTTGAGGGATTCAATTGAACTGATCTTATAGTTTATAGATATAATTATATTGAGTCATACTTTAGGTGCTGACTCATTTTTTTTGGGTATACTTTAATAGCAAATTTATGCTTTTGGCATTTTTTTTTTATCATTTATTTTTTCACATAAATACCATGATAACATTTTCACATTAAAGTATATGTATCTCGTCAGTTAAATATTCAAAAAAAAAAAAAAGGAGTTCGCAGAGAGAACTTGGATTATTCTGTCTGCCTATCATTCTAAAATGACTATTGCTTTCTGATACAATTGAAATTCTTTTAAATCCTTCAAATCTACCTGTATATTAATTAAATGTACATAATGTTTCATTTTCAAAGTACATATATTTTGATTAATCCATGACTAAGTATGATTTCTATAGCTAGATTAATTTATCAGAAAGAACAAATTACTGAAAACTCTCCTAAGTTTTTAATTTCGACAGATACAAATAAGCTTTTCTAAAATTGATAATGTCACCCTCGTGTTGTTTAGCAAATGTCATATGAGGTAACCATTAGGAAGGCTAGAATTGAATGTATTAAAATGCTCGTGACTTATGTCATTGTTAAATGTATTGAAAAAAAATTATGATTAGTTTTTGAAAAAAAAAATGACTATAATCAAATTGGGACCCATCAAGTGACGTAAAATAAAAAAATATGTACATTCAAATTTACAGCTTTCCTACTAGTTATTTCATAGTTATTTCAGATCGCATTTGCCAAATTGTAAAAGAGTGCTATGTTAGTTTTTAAAGAGTTAATGTTCATAAAGGAAAGAGAATAAAAGGAAGTATGCCAAAACAATTAAAAGAGAGAGCAGCAATTAACTTGAATTAATTATACATGAAATAGCATTCCCATATACATTTATATCATGCACATTAAAAGATGGGATATTTGTCATGTCAAACAGTCATCTAGTGACCACATTAATTATAATAGCTTTTCTCTCATATTTGTTAACTTAATTAAACAGCATTAATAATCTTCCATATATTAACAAATTAAAAACCTTCATGATATCAGGTAGCACCAGTAGAATAAGAGTGATTACTTTATGTGGTGAAGCATCCAAGATGACATGAATATATTGGCTCCAGTGTGAGATCAAGCTGATTCCTCCTCACTTCTAGTGCTTCTTCCTGATGATAACTCCCACTGCATTTACATATATTTATGTATATCATGCACCAAATTTGATAATTATTTAGTTCCTAATTCATCCAAAAAAAATTCTGCCCAATTAATTTAAGATTAGTACCCAATGTTAAGACATGGAAGTGGTGGTTGTGGCAGAAGGAATGGGGAGACATTGTTGCTAGGGTTTTGCTGCTCCCACAGTGCCTGTTGTGCCTTTGCCTTCTCATTCTCTTTAATCTATTTCCAAATAGAAAAATCAATAGAAAAAGAAAAGGAGGGCCTGTATATTAAATTCTACATAAAATCTATGTTAATTAGATTGGATAATGAATGGACACATTATACCGAAAATCTATTCCTTGTAGTTCAGTCCTATGCAATTGATCAAGTTTCAGAAAGCTATATATAATCTAATTGAAGTTTTCAAATTTGAATCACTGCCATTACAATCTTGCCTATTTTAAGTAATCACAACCTTTTTAAGCTTGAGAGTATAATATTTTAATTGAAATTACTTATCTAGATTTAGTTTAATCACAAATTTTCATATATGGGTTTGAAGTATTTTTCTTTTAATTAATATGAGTCTTTTAGATGATCAATTAATGTATATTGACTAGCATTGATTTGACAAGTTAGGTAGTTTACCTGCTTCTCTAGCATGTTATTTTCCTCCTGCAATCCCTTCTCCTGTCATTAATCAAATAAATAAATAAAGAAATGAAAACTTAGGCACTAATTTGGAGCAAATATACAATTAATAATCTCCAGTTCTTACTAAAATGTTTGCTAAAAATTTTGTGATTTTCAAAATACTTAATTGAGTATTTTAGATGCCAAAAATATTTTATTATCACCAAGAATTTGCAAGTTTGATTATCAATCTTATAAAGCAAAAACTACTCATACACATAAAACCTTAACAAGATTATTAAACACAGTGCTGCAAGCTGACCTGATTACAGTATGACAACTTTTCTTGTGAATATATTCAATGTTAGATTAAGATATTAATTGGGTTTTCATGCTAAAGGGCATTAAGGTTGTTTAAAAAGTGATGAAATGAGTATCAGAAAGTTCCTTAACCAGATAGTCTGTAATATCATAAGAAGTTAACCATAGAGTTCTCTACACAATTCTCTCAATTGAATCTACCTTTTTCTGAAGCACAGAGATGGACTCATACATCAGTTGGTTCTGCAAAAGAAACCAAACGTTTTTATCACTTTCAAGTTAACTAGCAACAGACTATATATATATCAATGTAAGAGTCCGGCATATTTACTTTTTTTGTCCTAATGTGCTTAAGAGCAGTATCAAGCTGTTGCTCTAAGTTCGATAGTTCTTTCAGGCTCAATGAGTCCAGATCTTCTCCCATATAGTGCCTGTCCATGTTAATTATAACAATGAAGGATTAGTTAAGCTGATTAATTAATCATTCAATGAAGTAATAATTACCGCTAGTTTGCATAACATTGCAGATGACTCTAAACATATGATGCTCAATGAATCCAGATTTTCTCCCATTCAATGAAGTAATTATTACCTATGATTTCTCTGTAAAAGCTCAACCTTTGCCTTAAGTCTGTTATACTCCAGGGTCCAATTCTCCTGCATAGTTAAAATTGATCAACTAGTTCAATTATGATATCATTAATTATGCAAATTTAGACACAGAACCAGAGAAAATTTCCATTTGATATCACAAGAAATGTACCTGAAAATTGAGATCAGTTGCTACAATTTGCCTCTCATCAGCAGAACACCTCTCATAGCGTTCAAGAATTTTCTCCATGCTGTTGTATAAGCAAAGAATATCAATGTTTGTTGAGGAGCATCATATGCAAAACCAATAGCATTATAAGATAAGGAATAGAAATTTGCATACATTTCTATTGTGAAAGAAAACACAAAATTTCTGGTCATCATTAAAGCCCACCTTTTTTCTTTCTTTTTTTACAAAGAGTCCAACTAGGATTGAACTAGAATGTAACATTCTAATCACTAGACTAGAACCATTTAGTTAGAACTTATTGGTAATTAAAGGGAGAAACAAAAATAGATTTATAACAATGTCACAAGTAGCAGAAACCAAAAAGCAAAAGAACCAATTCAGAAAAATAAATAAGACAAGATAATTTAAAATGCGGTACTGAAGTCATTTTCAGGACAATGAGATCAGAAGTTAAAGCTCCAAATGTTTGTTTAAAAAAAAAAAAATTGAACTCCAATTAGAGCCTATATATAAATAAGAGGATGTTATATTGTATCATATCTCAAGAAGAATAAACTAAATGAGTGCAATTGATGAATCAGAAAGGGATAACTAGGATGGGGAATTTCTCTCGTGTGTATGAGGAAGTTGCCTTATAAAAGATGTACCATAATGGAAAATTACCTATATTTAGGCATTTTTTATGAGAAAAATGGTAATGGCCACAGCAAACTAAGCGGCACAAAATGCTAGCAAACAGAATAAGCAATATACTGAAAGATTCCATGTAAGTAGGTCCTAGCTGGGTTGCACTAGCATATCATCTAATATGTACTTTATGTACTACATTACCTTCATAAAGGAGCCCGTGATTGACAGTTTCATGTACCATGTTTTATCTAAATAGAGACCTCATATATACCTTGGCTAGCTTCAATGGTAGTTAGTAGCAACTAAATTTTCCTATAGATGAAGAGATGAAGCAAAGTTTTTGCATTTTCTTTCCCAATAAAGAACGATCAAGCTTTTCACCAAACGTCATTAACATTTAACAAACACACCTAAATTTAGATCCATTAACAAAATTTATGAATAAAATCAATAATAATTTCTCATGCAGATTAAAATAATTAATTTATATACTTGGCAAATTATTCTCAATATATGATATATTATGATTAGATTAGTTCATAAAGGTTTTAATAACATAGTTTTAAATAAAAAATATATCTAACAAGATGATTTTTTTTTTTATCTAAACCCCGTACCTGGAAATCAAACCGATAGAAGAGCACATGTGAATTATATTGATCACACAACATTCTTTTATGAGCTTGGTTTATCTAAGTCCAGTTTCACAAATATTTTCCTAAAGAAATGAAATTTTAAATAAACAGACGTAAGATTTTACCTTTTACAGAAATTTGTAGCCATGGGTTGTTGATTCAATAACAAAGGTGCTGGACACGCGAAGTAAGATGGAGATTCCATGCTCCAAATTAAGCAGCCATTTCATGCAAGAAAAAACATTACTAGTATAGGAAAGCTTTTTAACTTTTCCTAAGTAGAGATATTCCACCTTTTGCATAAGGCATGGAGATCTCAATTCGATGGGACCATATATACCTAAGTAATGTTAGAGTATTTCAGTGTCTTGAGAGTGGTCATGTCCTTATTGCTTAAGATGAATAAGTTCTTATTGGTCCACATTGGAAGGGAAAGGCAACTGTGACAGTTGCATTCACAGATGAATGGCTTGGGTTCAAATCCCAGTAAGTTCATATGTGCAAGCAAGAACCATCTAATACAAGCATGAGGCCAGTGCAAGTATGCACGAATGACTACAATTCTTGTAACTTTTTAACTGTTCATCCAGCAAGAACAAACTCGCATAACATATATAAGATGATCCATGCTATTATTAGTGTAAAGATAATGAAATTGAATAAATGATTTTCCGGTGTGTACTATCAGAATGAGTAGAAAGTACTTATAGATACATGAATATAAGTAATAAGAGTAGTTACAACAATAATTATCTAGCTAAGCTTTAATCACAACAATTTGATTTGATTATCAACATAGATAGAGTTTATCCCTATCCCTTGACAATTAGAAATAAATTTACTCCCAATATATCCAGACTGCCAGTCAAAGATCGAGGCAGTGGTAGAATTGCTTTTTAAATTTATTAGTTATTCATTTACTTATATGACATTTTATTGCGGAATCGGTTTAAGAATAAAGTTATATACTGGTTAAGTATTTTCCATTGATGTACTTGTTCCAAGTACTAAAAATTGGGCCCTAAAATAATAAAATAGTGTAAGCTCAAGGCAATTCATAATACAAATGGCATATATATATATATATATACACTAATGGAAATGCAATGCATCAAACACAAATCTTAACACACACATATATATATATATAGTGGGTTATTATTATTATTATTACTATTATTATTATTATTATTATTATTATTATTATTATTATTATTATTATTATTATTATTATTATTATTATCAACTAGAGTTTAGATTTACAATGATAACATTGCTGATGACTATAAAAGCTAATTTATAAAGAAAATTATTTGTCTAGACCAAGTACATTAAATCAAATAAAAGAGTAATAAGATAGATGCAAGAAGAAATCAAACAAGTCATTATAATAGAAATCCACACAAAGCAATGTTCATTATAACCATAAATTTACAAGTCATATGAAGAACTCCGATACTGATTAGAAAGCATAAAATTTCAAGGAAGAAAAAAGATCAGCGTATGAAGTAGACACTTAGGGGGTGTTTGGTTCCAAAGTGGGAGTGAGAATGGGAATGGAAATGGGAATAGAAGGAAATGAAAATGATTAATTTTAATATGTTTTCATTTTTATTTATTGAGGAATGAGAATAGAAATGAAATTTCGTTTCAACAATAAGATAATATAATTTACTCTAAAATAAAATATGAAGATATC
Organism: Balakata baccata; assembly: GCA_949630135.1. Taxonomy (NCBI): domain Eukaryota; kingdom Viridiplantae; phylum Streptophyta; class Magnoliopsida; order Malpighiales; family Euphorbiaceae; genus Balakata; species Balakata baccata. The sequence goes on from CATIWF010068426.1 coordinate 15,197, forward strand.
TTCAAATTAAATAAATATTCTATATTTATTTAAAATAATAACATTTTTAATATTATCATTATTTAAAAAATCAATTAATATTATTATAATTATATATTTTTCATAATGTCTTCTAAGTGTAAGTATATTTAAAAATTAAAAAATAATCATAATTTATATTTATTTATAATGAAATACATTAAATAAAAATATGTATTAACTAAAAGGTATATAATAGAATATTTCATATTTTAAGTAGTTTGATTTGATTTATATGGGAATGAAATATTCATTTCCTAGGGAAGTGGGGAATGAGTGATTCATATTGGTGGAGGGAAATCTCATTCCCATTACATTTCTTTTTCTTTTTCAACTAAATATTAATAATAGAAATCACTCATTTCCATTCTCACCCTATTTTTTCATTCTCACCCTATTTTTTCATGAACCAAACATCCACTTAGTTAATCATAACCCCCTAAGCACTTCCCTTAATTGACCATTAAAGTCATTAATGTATTTGTGAATCTAAAGTTGTACGGCATTCCCTTCATTGGCCATTAAAGTATTAATTACTATTTTCGATTAATAAATATTTTATTAAGAAGCCTAAACCTACATTTCAGACGACAGACTAATCATCTTGTTATAAAAAAATGAAAAATCATGGGAGTCAAACTCATAACATAAGATTATATTACATTGGTTTCAGTTTGATACCATCTACGTTTCACATAAAAAGAATGTCCAAAAATTCTATAGTAGCATTTTTGAAACATTAAACATTGAAAAAATGAAAGTAATAATGAAAAAGATATTTACATATGTAATTCGTGCAAGTCGTAGGTTGAAGTGTACGGCTAGTTACTTTATGATGCTAAACCAAAAAAGAAGAAAAACAGACACGAAAGAACTGATGAATCGATTTTCTCTTTGTTCATAAATAGGGTTTCATGCGCTGAAAATTGGAACAACTTTCAAGGGGACTTAGATAGATTGATATTCCCACAGAGGTCCAAAACATCGATTCCCCATATACATGCAGAATATGATACAAAAGCAGACAATACTACACCTGTAGCCATTTAGTACTACCCGAAATTGCCAGTGGATCTGAGCCAGATGTCAATATGGGTAGCTCCATTGAGACTCTTTCCCACTATATTTTCCTAGACAAACACTCAGCTTTTTTTGCAAAAGAAAGTAGTGAAGGGCAAAACAGAGACAACCCAAATCTTAAAATATGATTTATATCAATTTAAGTCAAATTTTGCTTTCTTTTTTTTTCCCCTTTTTTTGCCCTTTTTCTTTTTGGTATTGAATCATATATGTAAGTATGTATATTTAGAAGTGAGTTAGTCTTGCACCAACAGCCAAAGACCTTCAGTTTGTGTTAAAGATTGAGTAGTCCACTCCTTCGGTCAGACATTGACACTCAACCAATTACAGACCCAAATGTGCACACTACTAATTACATTTCTGAATGGACAAGACTCGTTAAGCAAGAGTTGAGAGTTCATAATTCTTTATGTATTATTCACACATTTAAGTTCTAATATTAACTAAGCATGCTACTTGTTGCTAACTATCTACACAATTTCACTTAGTTCTCATGAAACAACATACTCAACGTCCAAAAGAGGAAGACTTATATTTCATCAGAGGAAAACTATGTGAGTTGAGCTTGAAAATAAAGATATTTTTTCTGAGAAAACGTAGGCCAAGAAGCAAAGTAAGCAAATAGATTGGGAAAAAAATGAAAAAGAAAACCCCATTTCAGATCTTAAAAAATGGAAAACAGGAAAGCTAAATTAAGAGGCAGCAGCGTATGAAGAGGAAGTACCAGGACTCAGTGGAGTATTCGAAGAGCTTCCCTTTCTGAGAGAAGACAATCAAAGCAACCTCAGCATCACAGAGAACTGAGATCTCATGAGCCTTCTTCGACAATCCACTTCTCCTTTTGGAAAATGTTACCTGCCGATTGATCTTGTTGTCTATCATCTTCATCTGAACCCTACCCCTTCCCATCTCTCTCTCTCTTTTCTCACAAATCTTTGTTTCCTCAAAATAACCCAACAAACAAAACCCAAGAGAAACCCAAAAGAGAGAGATTTACAATTACAGAAAGAGTTTATAAATGGGATTTTTCTTTCTGTTTCAAATTTTCCTTCTTCTTCCTATAAGTGAAGCATTTCCCAAGACGGCATGCACATATATAGAATTGTGAATGGCGTATACTGGTTTATAAGAGGAAATGGCGGTTTTTGAAATACCAGTGGTTCATTTCTTTCTATCTAAGGATTTGCTGTCAATCTTTTATTGGCTCGAAGCTGTACTGTGTTGTCCTTCTTGTCCAATAGATAATAACCCATCTTTTATTTATTCTTTTTTTTTTTCCTCTAAACTAATTTTATGATCTTATATCAGTGCAGCTATTATTTTCCCGTTTTTTTTTCCACTGTTTTAGCAAAAAAGAAAAAAAAATGACTATAGCCGATCTTAATTAATTACAGTCGTATGAATGGTACCATTTTAAGATTTTAATACCTGCATTTGAGGAATTACAAAACTTTTTTCCCTCCAGAAAAAAATGACTGATATATTTTTATTTTATTAAAGTTATTTTTAACCAATTTTCAAATATAATAATTGGAAATCTGACATAATAATTGATATGTTACTGAAAATTTAATATGGTAATTGACATATCACCGAAAACTGATTTGAAGTGATTTTTGTAAAACAAAAATATAGTTCTATAATTTTCTTATAACAAAAAAAAATTTAAAATTTTACTATAATAAGAACAAAATTCAATAACTATAAGTAAAATTAACTCCCAAAATTTGACATCTCTTTTCAAATATATATACAAAAATTTAAGCTTTTTTAAAATTTTTACTCAAACCAAATGTGATGGACCCCTACATCTCGTTTGATTAACAAGATGTATGTAGGGGCCACTATACTTCTTGTTTTATTATTATTATTATTATTATTATTATTATTATTATTATTTAACAAGATGTAGGAGTCCATTAAATTTAATTTGAGTAAAAATTCTATAAAATTAATTGTTTTTCAAATTATGGGTTTCAACAAATAGAATAGTAATAGAAATTAGAATTTTGAAATTTATAATTTTTTGTAAAAATTATTTTAGGACATGAATGATAAATTCAACGTATTATCAAAAGTTATAAATAGCTTAATGGGTCTCATTTACTAATATGTCTCATACACTAATATTAATAAAAATTTATTTTCAACGGTGAGTGTAAGGGTATGGTTATTCCTACTGTATAGTTTATAATCCATTGAACTTTTTATATTTCTATTTTATAAATAATAAAAAATATGAAAAAAAAATATTCTAATCTCGGAATTGAAAATTCTCAATTTCCTAATTCTCTTTAAAATAAATGGAGTATTATATATTTTTTTTATAATACATTTTCTTTTAATTTTAATTTTTTATTTGACACGTATTATTTTTTATTTGAATGTTAATATATTTTAAAAAAACGATTTTTTAATTAAAAAAATACAAATGCATGAGGAATGGACATGTTTCTCCTTGTTTTACTTAGGTTAGATTTTGATGGGTTCAGTAGCTAATGTTGCAGTGTCAGATGAAAGGCCTTTGTGTGGTCCTGTCGTCACCACCTAAAAATACTTGCATTCATTATGTTGACGGCGGATGTTGTTGCCACGTGTTCACCCTACACCAGTTTTCTGAATATACTATGTGGTTTGAGAGAAATTATTAGGTAATGTTATTAACGAGAATAAAATTAAATGTATGCGTAATTGGATTAGTCTGTTTCATATGGTAAATATAATTTATCTAAAAATTTTTTCTCATGTTATAGCTTTATTTTCCTTACAAAATAATTTTATTTTTTCTTCACCACTTCCAACTCAATTTCCACCCTATATTTGTATTTTTTTTTTCTTTCTTTGTTAAAAAAACAAAATCTTTTCGCTTGTTTTTCTTTGGGTAAATTTGAAATTAAATTTGAGCTTCAACCATTCTTATATAATAACAAATTCGATGAGAAAAAATGGTCTAAATTATGTTTCATTATTATAAAATTAGTGGCTCTGATATCACAATATATTTAAAGGACAAATCGTTTAAATCGTTCTTACATAGTTCAAAGAGAAAAAAAAAATCTTCAATTATTCTAAAATAGTTATATTTTATAATTACTTATACATTAAATTTTATGTATACATGTAAAATTAAGAATTGGACATAATAATTGTTGTGTAGTATTATTTCAAATCATTTAAGTTATTTTGGACAATACACAGCAATTATGAAAAAAAATATTTTTATTTTTAATTTAGTATCCGGAGCGTGGCATACAAGATCTCAAATGGCGGCAAAATATTTTCTAAATAGTTTTAAAATAGCTACATATTCGATGTTTAAATTTAAAATCTCTGATTAAACTAAAAGAGTCTCGTACTAACTCATCTACACTCTTTTAATTAGATAATATATATCTTTACTTTTTTTATTATTATTTATAAGTTCTATCTATTAGCATTTATACAGTGACAATAAATGCTCAAGTTTTTGTTATATTTCTAATTCATATCAACCAAATGTCCACTCAAATTAATTTTAATACCAATATTATTAATTTAAAACTTGATAAGGCTAAAATTATTCACTAATATTTTTTCCGTATAGGAGTTCTGACTATAAATTCAAACTCAAAACCATGAAATTATATTTATATAATCATTCATAGAAACTAAATTGAATCTACCTAAAGGTTTGATTCAGTTGGTAATATAGGTTGAATATATTGAAAAAAGCTTTTGGATTCAAATTCTACTAAACACATCATTTAGAAGGAGTGAAGAGCTTTAATAGTTATTAAATTACAAGTACAATGGTTTAGACTGTAAACTGAGAATACATATGGATAAAAAAAAGAAAAAAAAAACTAAGCTAATATATCTGGCACATGGGAAACTGAACTTTGTTTCCAAAATTGGAGAAAAATAGTGTACAATGGTGAGGCTAAAATTTTGCAAGTGAAAGTGTGATTGATTTTCTTCTATATATTATGTTAATGGGTACATATATTGATACAAGTAGAGTTGCTTAATTCGGTTATGGAAAGAGCAGTACGCATGCACATGTGCTCTAAACAGGGAATGTTTGAGGAGTGAATAGGGATTAAATATTTATATATATTCAACTCCAAATTAGGCATAATTAATTAATTGGCTACTGCAATATATATGTTTCAACATTAATGTATTGAGATGATTGGTTGATTATTACAACACCAAACTTTGGAATGAAGTGAATATATCCCTTTCTTCTATACGGGAAAAGCATTTTTTGGAAAAACTATTTATTTTTAAATTTCGAAAATTATAACTAATGTTTAAAAAACTTATAGAAGTAGATACATATATATTTTTTCAAAAATATATTTGAAAAAATAATTTATACAAATTTTTTTAAAAAAATAATTAAATTAAAAAAATTATAAACATGCTTTTAATATTTTCAACCGCCCATTTAAATGTTAATTAACAATATGTTTATTTTTTTTATAAATTTTTTTTTTAAAAAAAATCAATTGACAAAATTGTTATATCAATATATTGAGAAAAAGAGGATTGAACACAATAAGTGGAAAGTTGACTTTTACTTTTGGGGTGGCCTCATTCATTTTGGGAAGGAGCCAATGCTTTTCCTACCATTTGTCAAATATGAATATATACATATTTAATTTAAGTTTTTTTTTTTCTTGAAAGCATATTTGTAAATTAAGTTAATTAACAAGTAAACAACAATTTCTCTCAACTATCAAGTCATTACATATATGATGATGACTTAATAGTATGACATGTGATGATGATGATGTCACTTTTTTTAAATTTAATTATATTTTGTTCTTTTTTAGTTTTTTAATTTTAACTCATACTATAATATTTGATAGTAATTAATATTATAATTGATTTAATTATTCTTTATAATATTTTATGATTTATAATAAATATAAATAATTTACTATTTTAACCAAATATAAATAAGTAATTAATATTTTAACCAATGTTGAGAACATACTTATCAGGGTGTTAGACGAGACGGCGTGAATTTCTTCTAATTTAATTTGAAATTTTGAATTCGAGTTAAAACGCATAAGAGAGTGTTTTATCGCTCTTGAGGTCCTATCCAACATAATATAATTAATTTCAGTATATGGTATTAATTGACTGGTTGATATTAGATAATACCTGTGATCTAATAAACAAAATATTGATGATATAAATTTGAAAAATATAATTCAATTTAGTTGAATTTTTTGGTGTTAATCTTAGAGCGAGCAAAATTAGGTTGATAACCGATTAAATGATCGAATTTAACAGAAATTTCAATTAATCAAATTTGATTAACTGATAATGCCACTGTAGTGAACGATTAAGATATTTATATTTATTTCGTTTCGATTAACTGAATTTTAGTTTAATCAAAACTGACTGATACTTAATTTGTTTAATTTTATACCTAACTGTCTATATTTGGAAAAAAAAAAAATAGAAAGAAAAAGGAAACGAAAGAGAAAAAGACTCTCCATCAGAGTGCGTTAGTTTTTAAACTGCTGTCGGCTACAGTTGAGTGGCAAGGGCCCTCTCATTTGTTCTCCTATTTATCTTGTATGCTATTTTCTAGTAAATTAAAATAGTTTTTTTTTTTTTTTGGTGGAAAGTAAATTAAAATACTATAAATTTCTGAAACCGATCGATAATATATAAAAATAATAATATTTTGATTAGTTTCCTCTAGATGTGATGAATATTTTCTACTTGTGGTGAAAATTAATTATTTCGTATATCTTTTTTTAAAAAAAGTAATTTGTGCAAATTATTTATATAAAATGTATAAATTTACTACGTGATGATGTAAAAACTTGTTTATTTTTTTGCTACAAATTATGGAGTTAAATTTTATTTTTTCTGTAGATAAAATTAATTGATTTTTTTCCTTTTCCAACACAAAAATTAATTGATCAATTAATTTTATCTATTCACATAGTTTAAAATTTAAACCATAGAATTTTTACGGGTAAACAAGCCATTTTATATCAATTCTAGTGTGAGTTTGTGCATTTTATGGTTCTTTTATTTTAAGAAATTTCATATTCGTTAATTTTTAGAGAACCAAATGTTTTTTTTTATGATGTATCAATCATGAATGATTTAATTTAAGTCTTCTTGCTGCAGTCGACTAATATTAGTAGAAATTTTATATATTTATGATAAGTGTAAAATAATGGCTATATCTAATTATCTATTATATAGCCCATGGTTGTAAAAATTGGACTGGCCCGGTTGGTTCAATAGAAAAATTAAGAAACCGGCCTTTAAGCCGGACGATTTTTACCTTCAAAACATGGGGGAAAACAATCCGGTGGAAAAACAGGCTATCCGGCCGATTCAACCAGTTTAACCAAAAAATTGACTTTAAAACTAGATGGATTAACTATAAACTAATCAAACTAGTCAAAATAAACATGTTTTTAAATAATTAACTCACTCTTATTTATAAAATGATATGTTATCTTCATTTTTATTTTTTTTCTATGTAGAATTATTCACTCATTGTTATATTTTTTTCTTACTTCTTGTTTATATTACTTTTCTTTTACAATTTGAAAATTTTGGTTGATTGTATTTTCAAGTTATAAATTATCTTTACATTTAATAATTAATTAAATGTTTAGTTATATCAATATATGAAATATGATTTTTAAAAAAATAAAAAAGAGAATATTAGACATGTTATATTATTCTTATATACTAGAAAAGATTTCCAACAACTTATTCTCTATTTCTCTATTTTTTTTATGTATGTGATATATTATGTTTTATTATATATGAGACATATTATATTTTATAAAAATACTACGTAGACCAGTCCGATCCGATTCGACCTTAAATCCATGATCCGTTAGATTTTCCGATTCATTGATTAGACCAGTTTTTACAATATTAGTATAGCTATAGCCCACAATCCATAATAATAATAATAATAATAATAATAATAATAATAAAATTTTATCCACATACATTCAGATTTAAACATCATTGTCTCAAGAAGTGAACCATTTTCTTTGTGATGTTGAAGATCATGAGTAAAGCTGACAGTTTGTGATACGACATGAAACGATACGAATTTAAATATATATGAGTTTGATTTTAACGGATATGGATCATAACTGTATTAATACAATTAACATACAAAAAAATACGATTAAAAATATATAAAAAATTTAATTATTTTAAAGTCAAATTATATAAAATACTTAAATATATATTACAATATTTTAAATATTTATATATAATAAATTTATAATATATTATATTAAAATTAATTGTATTAATATATTATATATATAAATAAATATTATATAACTAATATTTTTATAATTATATTAATATTCATATATAATTATATTTCATGTTATCTATATAAATATTGTATACGAATAATATATATATATATATATATATATATATATATATATTTGTGTCAAATACCTTGTACACGACACGAATTACCTACCATAATTATGAGTAGCCCTTTTCTCTTCTTTAATCTTTCACTTTCTGATTTATTGCTTTCTTTCTCTTTCAGTCATAGTCATTCTGAATTTTCGTTTTTTCATATTCGTTAATTTAGAGAAACAAACGGTTTTTTTTTTCTAACCATGAATATTTTGATCGTTATTCTCACTCCTAAAAAATAATGAAAAATTTTAAATTCGAATATTTTTATTTCTATCCACCAATATTAGTTAAATTTTATATTTTTATAATGAGTATAACATAATAAATATTTTTATTATATAGTGTACAATCATTGGACCTTTTAAGGAAGTAGAAAAAAGTTTTTGCTAAGTAATATCAGCATTCAGATTTAAACACCATTGTCTCAAGAAGTGACCCATTTTCTTTAATGATGTTGAAGATCATGAGTAGCCCTTCTCTCTTCTTTAATCTATCACTTTCTGATTAATTTATTGCTTTCTTTTTCTTTCTCTTTCAGTCGTAGTCATTCTGAATTTTTTTTTTTTCTTTTTAAGAATTGCTCATACTTCTAGTGGCAATTTCCACATCTTACTTGAGTGCATTGCTTATAATTCTGTCCCTTTTGAAGCTGTAATATTCAAATCCATTAAGATTGAAAATTAAAGGGTTCATTGCCATGCTGGAAAGGTATAAACTTATTTAGTTCCAACTGCTTTTTAATTGGCGCAAGCCATGTAAGTTTGGCAAGCAAATTCAAGGGCCATCTTTTTATTTTTACATTGCATTTTACATGAAATTACAAAACAAAAAAAAATTCCAAATATTTGGGTGTTTTCTAATTTAAAGCCTATTCCTTTCCTTTTCTTATAAATTTAAACATTGATTTTTTTTTATTATTATTTCTTTCAATGAAAACCTCATATTAATTTCTATCCATTTTTAAATAAACATTCTGTACAATTTCTTTTTATTTATTAGGAAATGAGATAGTTATAAATATTAAATTGTTGCTAATATTAATGGAATGAACAGTAATAAGGAAATTTGAACTCTAGATATCTTCAATTTTTACAAATAAAAATATTAATTAAGCCATTTATTACTTGACACTCTTATACTCAAGAGCTTCTTTCTTTCGTTATTGATCCATATTTAAACATTTTAATTTAAATATACTACTGAGACCCATATTTTTATGGTCATGTTCATATGGGCGAAGAAGTTATTGAAATTGTGAATTATCTTGTGGGTTTTGTACGCAGTGCTGTTCCTCTTAGTAATCAAAGTTTCTGATTTTGTTAAAAAAAAAAAAAGTAATAATAATAAATAAAAGAAATAACTTGCAGGTTATTATTATCAGTTATACAGATTGCAGAGTTATACCCGTTTTGCATATGCAGCCAAACTAAGCAAACGACAAACAGAAAATAAAAAAGCAATAAGTAGGTTCTGTTACCATACTAAACATTAGGACCTGACATGTGGCTCAAGTTTGGCTACAGTGATAGGCCTCACGTGATGTTCCATCCAACTTTCTGCTCCTACGTGACACTTGTGTTGTACCTCTCCTTTACTTCTATCATGTATGCTCTACACCTGTTCTTCCTTTTCTTTCAAATGTTTACTCAGTCCTTGACACGCGTGCTTCCTCCTCATTTTCCTTTTATCAACTTGGCTTTTTTTTTGGGTCTAATTCAAACTTTTTTCCTTTAAAATATATCGGTCATATGAATTGTTGGAGGAATATGTCTTTAATCTAAATCGTTGATTAATTTACAATTTTAATTTTAAATCCCATCATATTATTTTTATATATTTTAATGTTTAGCTTCTAGGTGATATGTTTTATTTGCTAATTTATAAAATATTTATATTTTTTTATTTGACATAAAAATGATATTGTTTTGGTTAATAAAATTTTTTTTATTATAGTTAACCACTGCTTCGAGGCTCAACTAAGATTTAAATCCCAATTTCACATCCTTAATCAAACTTGTCTAAGAAATATTAGATAAGATAATTTAAGTGGTAAATTCTGTTTAAAAGTTTTCTATATATTTTTTCATATTAAATGAGAGTATTTGTTTATAAGGATGTATCAAATAAAGATTGATTAATTAATTATATTTTTCCAAAAAAAAAAATGGTAGACTATAATTTTAGATTTATAGATAGAAAAATGAATATATTTTTTGTGGAAAAAAAATTAGTTTTTATGAAATAGCTTTTCCTTATTACTTGGTCGGAGCATTATTGATTTTATAAAATTTTATTAAATATTATTAGCACTTAAACTTTCTATATATATTTCTAGCTGAAAAAAAAAAATTCAGCTTTCTATATATTTCTTGGCTCCAATTATATGCATATATTATGCAAGTGGGCTCAAATTTCCTCCTTTTTTACATAAAAAAGAAATAAATGTATTCACATCATATAATAGTTAAAGTTGTGCCTTATATAAAAGTCAAACCAATAATTGGGGCCACAGAAAATTTATACAGAGAAAATTACTATTTAGTACTGAGATGTTATATTAATATTTTTAAAGTTTAAAAATTATATAATTGATTATTCTGTTTTATTATATTTTATAAATATATTTTTTGTCAAATTTTTATTAGAAAGACTCTAATTAAAGAAAAAAGTTTCAAAAATAGGTTTGTGGTTTTCGACTTTTACAACTTTAAATAAGTGGTATTTTTTGTATGCAAAATAAGTATTGTGATTTATACTGTTAGCAACTTTAAGTACATATCTTTAACAGCGTTAAAAAATTTAGGAGAAAGTTTAAAAAATATGCATATGGTTTTCGAATTTTGTAACTTTAAGTATATGATATTTTTTGTGTAAAATGAATATTATGGTTTGTATTATTAGCAATTTTAAGTATATTCTTCTAATACTCTGAAACACAATAAGTAGAATAGTAAAGTTTTCAAAGTAACTTAAAATGACTTTAGTAATTTAAGTGATAAAAAATCAGGTGATGACATAATACATATTATTGAAAAACTTATATATTAGTGTGAAAAATATTCTTCTAGAATTAGTTCACTTAAAGACATAGTTAAAACTCCAAAATGAGAACTTGAGTAATCAATAACTTCTAATGAAAAGTTAATTAAATTTTTAGATGAATACAATTCTATTAAGGATAATGTTTTAAATTATTATGCCAGACTTATTGAGAAAATTACTTTGTTAGAAAAAAAAAGTTAGTAATATCAGAAATTTCATTTTTAGATTCAACAAGGGGAAGAAAATCTTTGATAGGATGATTGCTATTAATTGGGTGAATTTCGTCAAAAAGTATATTCTTCTAACATTCGGAAACACAATAAGTAGAATAGTAAAACTTTCAAAGTAACTTAAAATGATTCTAGTGATTCAAGTGATAAAAAATCAGGTGATGACATGATATATATTATTGAAAAACTTATGCATTAGTGTGAAAAATATTCTTCTAGAAATAATTCACTTAAAGACGTAGTTAAAACTCCAGAATGAGAACTTGAGTAATTAAGAACTTCTAATAAAAAGTTAATTAAATTTTTAGATGAATACAATTCTACTAAGGATAATGTTTTACATTATTATGCCTAACTTGTTGAGAAAATTACTTTATTAGAAAAAAAAAGTTAGAAATATGAGGAATTTCATTTTTAGATTCAGCAAGGGGAAGGAAATCTTTGATAGGATGATTGCTATTAATTGGGTAAATTTCGTTAAAGGTATCTCAATTATATAAATTGTAATAACTTAGTGCCCCACAAATTATTTGTAACACAAAAGTACCTCAATTATATAAATTGTAATAACTCAGTATCTCAAAGATTATTTGTAATACAAAAGTACCTTAACTTTTATTTTGTAACTAAATAATATTTCTGTTTTCCGCTATTTGGGCTCGTTTAATATTGTATTTGGAAAATACGTTTTTCGGAAAAAAATTATATTTTTAACTTTTTTGAGTTTTGAAAACTGTTTTTGGTAGATACGTATAAATAGATGTTTTTGCCAAAAGCATATTTGAAAAAAAAAATTCATAAAAAATTAAAAAAAATTAGTTAATTAAATCAAAAAATTCAAAATTTGCTTTTGGAAAACTCAACAGCACTCTCAAACACCTAGTCTCTCTAATAAAAATATGATATGAAATATCTAGATAAATTTTAATAAAAATAAAATTAATTGTAATACTCAGCCAGCAAATTTGAAATTTATCTAATATAGATTTTATAGCTAATTTTATTTTTATTAAAATTTATCTGATGTAGAGATTTCATATCACACTTATATTAGGGAGACTAACAGTTAAATATGAAATGACTATTTAGTTACAAAATAAAAATTGAGGTACTTTTGTGTTACAAAATAAAAATTGAGATACTTTTGTGTTACAAATAATTTTTGAGGTACTGAGTTGTTATGATTTACATCATTTGAGTACTTTTGTATTACAAATAATTTTTGATATACTAAGTTATAATTTACATAATTTGAGTACTTTTGTGTTACAAATAATTTTTCAGGTACTAAATTGTTATGAATTATATAATTGAAGTACTGTGGGTGAAATTCACCCTATTAATTTCATCATTTCTTAATATAAAAATATGGAATTGGCAACTTCATCACCTGATTCGTCATCGCTTAAATCACTAAAGTCATTCCAAGTTGCGTTAAAAACTTTCATCTTCTCATTCTGAGTGTTAGAAAAATATATTTAAAATTGCTAGTGGCACAAACTAAAATATCCATTTTGCACAAAAAAATACTACATACTTAAAGTTGCAACATTCAAAAACCATATGGCTGTTTTTTGAATTTTTCCTAGACTTTTTAACATTGTTAAGGATATATACTTAAAATTACTAACGGTGCAAGCTATAGTATCCATTTTGTACAAAAAATGTTACGTATTTAAAGTTGCAAAAGTCAGAAACCACGTATCCACATATATGATTTTTGAACTTCCCCCTAAATTAAATTCCAAGAGATAAATATTAATTTTCTATAGACTTTTTGGACAAATTTCTAAAAATTGTTTTGTCATTTCACTGTAATTCAACTTCCTTCTAAGAAAAGCTAACAAAATAATGTATTAATTAGTAGAATATGATAGAATAGAAAGATTGAATTGTATAATTTTTAAACATAAAAAAATACTAGTACAACAAATCAAACCTTAGGAATAAATAGTAATTTTCTCAATTATATATATTAGGCATAAACCATATATACGCCCTTCCAATTTGTCTATTTTTCTCATATTATTTCTTTGATCAGCTTTTTTTTTTCTTCATTTTATTAGCATCTTGAATATTATTTTTGGATCATATTGCCACTTTAAAAATCTAAAAAATGATGCAATTAACCACAATTTATTGAATTAGGAGTCCAAGTGTAAGTTACATTATATTACTGACATATTAGCAAATTGTGGCTAATTGTATTGTTTTTTTCATTCAAATATTTGAAATGATAAAAATATGATCCAAAAATAATATTTAGGGGATAATTTAAAAAATAAACGTATTGGAGAGACTTCATATAATTTAAGTCTATATATTATATTAGTCTTAGTATGCTTCATCATTATTGTTTGTAACAAATTTTTAATAATTAAAATATTGAAAACTCTAAAATTTTTTAAATCAATTCATATCAGAATCACCATTTGTTTCCCAACATATATATATATATAGATCTCAATTGCATTAGTTGCTTCTTAATTTCTCATATGGGCGAGATGGACCAACATATGTACATCTTCAACCAACAAATTGTTCATACTATCAATGATATGTATTCTATTTAGATATAATTTATTCAACTACTACTGAATAAAATCTCAAATTTTAATATGAAATTTTAATTAGATTATTCTTATTAGTTGATATAAATATAATATGCATATATATTATTTTATAATTATATTAGTCCATAGATAATGTGATAGATTGAATTTACTTAAGAATTTTTCAACCACAGACCATATAAACCTAATAATTCTCATTTCTTTTTTTTTTTTTTTGTAACATAGAAATGATCAAACCTCACAAAACAAAAACGAAACTAACGCGAATAAATAGTCCCACAATATCATGTTGAAGCCAATGAAGAATACCATGAGGAGGCTCGGAGAGGACATGAATTGCAACAGAAAAATGATATGCCATGTGTGAAAAATAATCTGCTGCAAAGTTGGCTTCTCTGTAAATGTGACATATAGAGAAGGAAGAGATAGATGCTGCAACGCCTTGGTTCTAACAGATGATTAACATGCTCTGAATATCTGGGGAGTATATACCTTTAACCATGTCGACCACGAATAAGTTATCACATTCAACATCAATATTAGTGATTCTAGCATTCAAGCTGGCATGTAAACCTTCCAAAATGGCCCAAGCTTCTGCTCTTCGGATGGGGCAGCAACCAATCTTGGTAACAAAACCCATTTTCCAGCTCCCTGTGAAATCTCTTATCAGCCCTCCTCCTGTTACCACTTCTGAGTCATGATTATAGGATGCATCTGTATTGAGTTTAAATCTGTTAGGGGAAAGGCAAGACCAGCACACTAAAGTTTCCACTCGAGGAGGCTGATTGGGATCTTTTAAGTTATCAAAAGCTTTCTCCACCAGTGATGCGTAAACAACATATAAACCTAATAATTCTCATTTCTCTATGTTCATTTTATTCATGCACGTGCGGCATATCTATCTTTTTTTTGTGGTTTTTAACGAATATTTTGTCTTTATTAATTAATATATTTTTTTTAAAGCTAGAGTTTCTGAATCAGAAACCTACCAGATAACCCATTTTAAATTTTCATGGACCAGAAACATTAATAATGTTTTGTTAAAAATCCAAAATTTCCACCTACTGAAGTTATAACTTAATGATATTATCTGGATTGTGAGATTTTATATTCAAATTTTTTATCGGATTTTTATATAAATAAATTCATGTTAGCCGGATCGGATCTTCATATACCTATGTGATTTCTAAGCAATACTATATCATATTTAGATGCAACTAGTACATGATTTTGATCTGATAAATTAAATTAAATTCAATTTGAAATTGGATAATCTTTTTGAATGAGTCAATAGAGAATCAAAATTCAATAATCAATATGGGGAAAACTAAAAAATGATGTATATAACGTATGTTTTTCAAATGGGATTATGAATTAGTAATTAGTTAAATATTAATATAATTTTAATATTTAAAATATTAATATTTTTATTTCTTTATTAGTTAATAATTTGATTAAAAATTAACTACCATAAAAATGAAATTTTATATTTAAATTTTCTTTTTGTAAATATAATTCTCAGCATTTCATTATTAATTTTGTAATAGAAAACATTAAAGACAATATATTTTGGAAGGAAGTAAACATGTAAAATTAAAAATTTATTGTATGTTAGTTATATCATTGTTTTGCTTAGCTTTTAGCAATGAAAATTAAAAAATTTAAAACAATTTCACATGCGTACTAGCATATAGTAATCAGTATTCAATTTCACCTTGGCTTCACTCATGATGGAATAATTATTATCCTCTCGGATTTTTTTTTGAAGAAAATTTGAGAGAAGGAATGAGGAAGAACTACAAATGAAGGATGAACTTTTAAGTAATTTGGATAGTGCATGTTTATTAAAGTAGTAGAGTAGAATAACTGGTGTATAAGTAGGAAAACTTATGGCTTGATTAGTTAGGTAGCAAAACCATAAAATGAAGTAGTCAAGCTACATAACTACCATTAATTGTCAGGGAGAAGATGAATAGGAGATTGAGACAATCAAAGGCTTCAAAGCATGTATAAAGTTGCCACTTTCTAAAACTTAATTTTTCTCTCTTTAGGATACAATGAAGCAAAAATAGCACTTATTAAACGCGATCTCTTTAACTATGTAGCCTTGTGTATATAGAAAGTACTTATGCTGTAACCTTAACATTTGATATAAAAATTTCACCGTTCTCATATTTGAGTGTTCTTTAAAGTAAAGAAAAGTACAAATAAGTAGTGTGTATTTTTTGCGATTTTTAAATAAAAGTTTGTATTATTTTTTTTTTGACAAAATAAGATTTGTGGTTCACTTCGTTAGAAAAAAATGTGTATTTTTCTTAACGGCATTAGATGTTGACATCAGTGATGACGTGGTGTCCACATCAGTGCTGTATATGTGGACACCACGTTGATGTGGATATCACGTTAGCACCACATCATAAAAAGTGCTACATCATCACCACATTAGCACTACTTAACATTGTTAATGACAATATACCATTTTTTACTAACGGAATAAATCACAAACCTTATTTTGTAAAAAAAAAAAAATTGTACAGACCTTTATTTAAAAATCGTGAAAAGCATATATCACTTCAAGATGGAGGCAGTTTATCAATAATAGAGGATATAATAATGCATGAATCGATATGCATATTATATTGAATAAAGTGATTTAAAATCCTCTCAATTTTAGAAATTTGCTCTATTACTTGCTTATTATCATCCATTTTATAGTTAGTGAAACAAGATAACAAGAATTTTTTATTTATTGCATTTTCTTGCATATACTTGGCCTCAAGTTTGTCCCACAGCTCCTTTGCTATCTTGATTGGATGATAAAAGTTGAAGAGGGAGTCACACATGGTGTTAAGAATATGGCCTCTACATATCTAGTTATTGATGTCTCATTTTTGCCTCTTTTGGATTTGAGCTATGGTTTCATTCTCCTCCTTAGCTGGCCTTACAATGTTGAAAATATAGGCAACTTGAAATGTCACTAGCAGGAAGTGGACACGTTTCTACCATCTTAGGAAGTTACGACCATCAAACCTCTCAAGCTTGATGATGTTAGTTATTAGGTCCCTTAGAAAAGCTATTGATATGAGTAAATTAACCTTTAGATTATTGGGGAGAAGATGAATAGGAGATTGTGACGATTAACAACTTCAAGGCATGTATAAGTTATCACTTTCCTAAAGGTTATTTTGTTCTCCTTTTAGGATACAATGAATAAGAAAGCACTTGTTTAATGTAATCTCTTTTACCAAGCAGCATTGTGTATATAGAAAGTATTGATTTTTTTTTGTTCAATTGTAACCTTAACCTATGATATGCATTTTATAGAGTAAAAATACATTATTAGACTCCTAAAAGGATTAGAATAGTTATTTCTATCATTTTCTAGCTTAATTAGGTCGTTTCTAATAGGATCATATCGTATTTGACATAATCCTACTATAAAAAAGGACTCAGCAAAAACTGGAATTGCGTAGCTATGTAGGCATCACAGATGTGATGAATTGTCATGCTTGTGATAAAGACAGATCAAGCCCAACATCGCGAGTGTGATATGGTATCACGCTTGCGATAAAGACAAATCAAACCCAGAATCGTGGGCGTAACATGGTATTACACTCGCGATACCTTCCTCCTGCACATTGTCGCTGGTGTGTCACTTGACACACTCTGACAATAACTTACCTGCTAATGAGTGTCATAGTTGTGTTATACTAGCACATTCATGGCATATCTTCACAGTAATGTCATAGGTATGATAATGTGTCATGCTTATGACACTCACTTTTTCAACTTTGTCACTTGGTCATGACCTTTGTCACTTATGTGTTATATTGAAAATACCCAACATTAATACTGTTGGAAAATTATGGTTAATTGACCATTTTGAGGATGAAATTCAGCTAGATTTCATAACTCAATTTTGGGAGAATGACTCAATTTTGTGTTCTTTGCTATGAGGATTATGAAATTTAATGTTCATATGCTCAAAATGGTGAATGAGTGAATAAAAAATTGAAACTCAAAGTAAGCACCTTACTAAGAAAGAAAAAAAAGAAAATTGGTTATTCCATATAGGCAAAATATAAAGTTGGAAGAAGACTTTATATAGAAAGTTTCATCCTTTCAATAATAAGTAAACCATAAAGGTTCTCTCTCGCATGCATAGGTGTAAGAGGTGAAAATCCATGGTTTGAACTATGAGTTAATGCATAAGTGTGCGACCTACACATACGAATACCTAGTTGAAATATCATGGTCTGAACCCAGCTCAATTTTGCATTTACAAAATTTAAGAGTTTAAATAATATATTTAATGGTCAGCTATAATGATGAATTAATTCACATTTTCCCTCTCTCTTCCAATCCATTATATAGAAACATCCATCTTCTATTAAGACATTGAAAACACAAAAAATTCTCATATTCCTTTCTTTATTATACATGCATAATTTTAGTTCGCTGTAAGCAATAGTTGTGGTGTTCAATCTCTGTTATAACTTTATTGTAAATATCATTCGTCCTAAAACACTTGTGGTAAGGGCAAATATATCTTAAGGACACTATGTTAAACACATGTCTTGTTGTATCTGTGTCCATTTCTTTATTCCTTTAGCTTATAACATTTCTAATAATAATATTGCAAGCATATGTTTATACAAAAGTTATAACACCTTATATATTATAATATATCTCATAATACATAAAAAGTGCTACAGATTGGGTAGCTATAACCTATCCAAATTTGAATCTTTTCTGTATAATTCATTATTATTCTCTAAAGATGTAGAGTAGATTAGACCTATTTGTCTAACTCATCGAACATACTCTGATCTAGCTATCACTAGTTTATGTTTATCTATTCAATCACATTCCATATTCTACGTTGGACTTATCTCATACATCTCAACTATATCTAGTTGAGCTATATCTTTTCTTTATCCTTTTTTTTACTTTTATTTTATATCATATTACATAATTGCAAGATAGCCAACATAATTAATTACATTCCCAATAATGAATGCAATAAATAAATGCATGCTACAAATGTGCCCGGTCCATAATCTGGGTTTACATGGTCTCCTTTTTGCATGCGCTTTGGCATCTCCGCTGTCAACTACTATTTGAACTATACATTGACTCCATTACCTGCATATAGATAAAAATACGCTAAGCTAGTCATAGCTTGGTATTGCACGTATGCAGATCAAATATCACATATAACATATAATTCATGACATGTAATCACAATAATGTCAAAACATTAGTTCAATACTTATGCATAGTCACATATTCATTCAATGTCTCTCTTATATATATAAATCTGATTTATTAAATACATATCTTTTTCTTTATCTCAATATTCCACTATCTTGCAAATCTAGAATCATGGTATTGTTATTTCAAAACTATACCGCCCAGCGATTCTTTAATATTTCAATTACCAATCAATGCATTGACCACTCGGAGGCTCAAGCATTTCAAGGCCATATAATAAATTTGTGATACATCATACAATTACCTCTTACTTTATTCTTATATCATTTAATTAATTCCTATATATAATTTTAGAACAAGAAGCACAAATCTCGTTCCCGGACTGGCCAGATACGAGGTGTGAAGTAGGCGCACTCGTATGAGATAGTCATCCTATTCACCAGAATCTCAAGTCAAGAAAGCTTACCAAGCTTAAAATATATTGACCGAGTAAAAATCCGAGTACTAGGAGTAGAGACGCTTATCAAGCTCCATTCTTCCTGTCCTCACTCATAAACTCGTCGACACGTATTGCTTATCCTCTTAATGGTGCACCATATTCCCTAAAGTAGTCCTCAAGTAAAGAAATGAGTATTTAAATAATTGCTTTTTCTCATTTTAATCCCATTCTTTTATGTTTCAATTATATTACATAAAATGTATACATGTTCACATATCATGATTAGGTTCATAAACATGTTTTCATATGCAGCGTTACAGACAAATCACATTTTAAGCACATGCCATTTTCATGCTCATTTATAGTTTTATACATATTCATTTACCCAAATTAACTTCTCTAACATTTAAACATGCCATTTAATGCTTTTATAACTCATCATTTACATTACTTATTGACAAGCATGTTTAACACTTTTATATACACAACTCATCATTTACATATCATTTATAGCTCTTTAATTTAATTAGTCTATTACATATTTCTATTTTCCTCTTAGTTATCAATTATTCCAATTAGCATGCCATATACCCCATTTTCATGTCATTCAACATTATATCATTTCATTTAAGCAAATTAAAAAGCATATGTGTACTTACCTCCTATGGAACCAACTCAAAGTCCAAGCTTTAAACTTGCCTAGCCTCTTTAGTGGGGAATTCCACCTTCTGAAGGCATCTTCTAAACATAATCACAACTATTTCTCATTAACTCAACTATATAACAATATTTATAACTATACAAAGCCATATACACCAACCCTAACTCAGAAACCGTTAAGCTAGATTCTTTCTTCTTAAATCCTCCTCCACTATGTGTTTAACATCTCAATCAAGCTTAAAGGGAAGTTTCCCCCTAAGCAACCCAAAGGTTCATTTCTAACATACCCATCTACAAATAGGTTTCCATCCAATTTAGGTAAATCACATCAATCAACCATAAACTTATTAAAAGAGGAGG
Organism: Balakata baccata; assembly: GCA_949630135.1. Classification (NCBI taxonomy): domain Eukaryota; kingdom Viridiplantae; phylum Streptophyta; class Magnoliopsida; order Malpighiales; family Euphorbiaceae; genus Balakata; species Balakata baccata. Next base: position 36,238 of record CATIWF010068426.1, read on the forward strand.
GGAAATAAGAAATCTTACCCAAAAGAAAAAAATAAAGAGAACAAGGTTGATTTGGTGGAAGACCCAAGCTCCCTCAAGCTCTATACTTTCTCTCTCCAACTTTATATTCTTTCTTAGTAAATCTCTCAATGTCACTTTGATCTTAGTTTCTCTTTTGGTTTTGGTGTTTGATCAATCAAAAATTGATAGGTGCATATGGACGGTCATTAGGGTTTGAGAGTTGATAAAATGGTGAAAAATGAGGATAATATCATGTAAAAAGCTTTTATATCATACCTTTCACGGTCATGAACAAAACCTTCACGGTTATGAACAAGATCCTTTCATGGTCATGAATAAAACCTTTACGATCATGAACAAAACACTTTCATGGTCATGAACATCTATAGTAAAAACTGTTAATGCTTATCTTTGATCAAGATGTTCATAGGTGTGAATCATGCATTTTCCCATTTTTTTCATTTTGTTTCATTTGATCAATATACCTCATATATAACTCAAATACAGCCTTATATACCTTCAATACACCATCCATTTACGCTTCCTTCATCTATTAACTCACTTGTATCATCTTACATCAAACTTATACTCTTTATCATGTCACATATATCTCAAATATGTATCCACAATACACCCCTCATATGTTTCCAAAACTAATTCATCTAAATATATATTTTAAATTCTTAGTTTTAAATTACCAAAATACCCTTCATGTGTCATTTACTCTTATGTTTCAACTAAGTCCTATTTAGCAGACATCACAAACGTAGTTTATTTCCATATAGAACTAGGTCTTTGTCTATAAACAAGTAATGTATATATGTAGAAATAATATAACTCTACACAAACATACATTATCCTAATAAATATGGTAAATATACAATGTCAATATGGAATTATGGTATGTGAGATGTCTAACATATAAATATAATTAATCAACTCTTGAATTAGACTACCCAGAGTTTGGTATCCCTACCTTTGCACAATTGGTGTCTAACAAAGCTAGTAAATTCGTTGTGGTGAGGTGATAAAAAGAACAGTTGAAGAAGCATATATTGGCTTTCTTAGGATAGGTTATATGTGGCAAAAAAGTTAATTTGGACTCGGTTTATGAAACTTGCATTGCTTTAATTTAGCAATCCTAGCCATATAAGGGTGGAGATTTTTACCAAACCCTGATTTTATTCCTTCTAAGATTTTCAAGGCCAAATATTGGAGTGACTTTGTAGCTCGTGTAGTCTATTTCATTAATAGACTACCCTCCTCAATAGTAGAACATAAAATCCTCTATAGGTTATTATATAGACAATTGCCAAACTTGTCACATTTGACAATCTTTGGATGTTTGGCTTTTGCTAGCACTTTACTTAATTATAGAAGCAAGTTAGATGTTATGGCTACTAAGTGTGTTTTTATTGGATACAAAGCTAGTACCAAAGGGTATAGGTTATATGAACTAGATATTGGGAGGATTATAGTATCCATAAATGTGACCTTCTGTGAGCAAAATTTTTCTTTTCTTTTTTTTTTTTTTAAAAAAACAACAATCTAATCAAACAGAACCATGTTTTGTTATACCTCTATCTTTGCTTGATGTCTTTGAACCAGCATCACCACTAGCTCTTTTCCTACTCAATCCTTCACCCCAACTTAATCAATAATATATCAGCTACTTTTCCCTTACCAGTTCGAAGGTCAACAAGAACTAGACACCAATATGCATACCTCAAGGACTATCATTATCAGATCCTTAGTAGATATTGTCAAGCTAATCGTATTTCTCAATCAATAAACTCTAATTCAAACATCCTTTATCTTTTGTCTTTTCTTCTTCATAAAATTTTTTTGTAGCCTCAATTACAGTACCTTTAGAACCTAAAACCTACAATAAGCTGTCAAATTTTCCAAAATGGAGAAAAGCTTTGCAAACTAAATTGGATGCCCTAAAATCTAACCATACATGGGAACTTACAACATTACCAATTAGGAAACAAACCATAGGTTGTAAATGAGTTTTCAAAACCAAGTTTCATATAGATGGCAACATTGAAAGACATAAAGCTAGATTAGTTGCCAAAGGTTTCACACAAAAACCTGAAGTTGATTATTTATACACATTCTCCCTAGTTGCCAAGATGGCTACAATTAGAGTGCTCCTAGTTATGTCTGCCATTAGAGGCTGATATCTTTATCACATTTAGATATAAACAATGCATTTTAATGGAGAGCTTTGAGAAGAAGTGTATATATAATTACCACTATGTTTCAAGTGCTCAAATCCATCTCAAGTTTGCAAACTTTACAAGTCCTTTCATGGACTTAAGCAAGCTAGAAGAAAAATTGCACTTTAAGCTTACAGAAGCATTGCTCTCTCAAGGGTTCAAACAAGCTGCAGTAGATTGCTCCCTTTTCATAAAGTCTACAAATACAAGCTTTTATTATTTATGCGTATATATATGTAGATGTTGTTATTATAGCGAATAATGACTTAATTTAAAATCAGACCTTAGGGCTTTTAAATACTTCCTAGGTGTGGAAGTGGCAAGGACTTTTGCTAGTATCAATCTTTCTCTAAGAAAGTGTGGACTCTAACTTTTGGTAGACTCGAGCTTTATAAAAAGCAAACAAGTAGAAACTCTTATGGTTCTCTTTTCTAAACCATTACAAGATTCCATAACTCTCACTGACATTAGAGGTTATAGACAGTTGATTGGCAAAATATTGTGTCTAACTGACTTTAGGTATGGTATTTCTTTCGTAGTGCAACATCTCTTTCAATTTCTAGATTGTTCTACTAATCATCACCTTAAAGCTGCTCATATAGTGCTTAGATGCATCAAATCTTCACCTAGATAAGGCTTCTTCTTCTGAGCAAGTTCTACTTTGCAAATTAAAGCATACTCAAATTCAGATTTGGCCACTTGCCAATTATTCAGAAAATCTATCACTAGTTATTATGTTTTAATTGGTGATTATTTAGTTTCATGCAAGTCTAAGAAACAACCAACCATCTCCAGTCCTTTAGAAAAGTAGAGTACTGAGCTATAACTGTTACTACCTGTAAAATACAGTGGTTGATTTATCTGCTTCCACTCTAATGACTTAGTTTCACATTACCAAAAATCTTGTATTTTATGAGAGAATAAAACATATTGAATTGGACTATCATATTGTAAGAGATAAGCTTAAATCAAGATTGTTACATTTGCTCCTAATTGCCTCTGCTCATTAATTGGCAAACCTTTTTTTACCAAGCCATATAAAGCTCCTCAATTTGGCTATCTTGATTCTAATTAAGCTTGGTGTTTAGAACAACTTTACTCATAACATAAGGTGAGCAATGAGACAAATTTATTTGCTAACTCAATAGATCATAATAGCTCAGTTAATGTCAACCTTGATTCTAATTAAGCAGTTGATGTGATTCTCATTTCCAGTTCATCACCTTACAGCACATCACTTATAATTACTCAACAAACAAATGGTATTTAAACATGAATGGAGCTTATGCTAAGCTAACTAATGTATTAGTTTTCTCATGTACATTAGTTAGCTTAATTAAGATCTATTAGCCCAACTATAACTCTAGTCTAGCTTAGAGAATTCAGTTAGTTGTTGTTTTTCATTAAGACAATTATTAAAGCTACTATATAAGTTGTAATAGTTCATCTTCTATTTAGTAATGAGAATAAGCAACTTCTTCAATCGGTTTCGTTCAATAAGTTTTGGTTAAGTTTGTTTTCATATTGAAAATTTAAGAATTGAATATAATTTAGACTTTCCATGCCAAATTTTTTTTTTTTTGAGTTAACAGGGAATTTGGAATGGAGAGGTTTCAATTTCTAAATTACATAGAACCAGTTGGGACATGTTATTAAGCCCAAGATTCATGGAGGTTTGGGCATTCATCACATTTCACTTCATAACAAAGCCCTTCTCTTTAAATGGCTTTGGAACCTGCATACTGCCTCTCTGGGGCATTATAGACTGAAATTATCCATCAAAAATATGTTGTCACTAAATTGAATTTTGTCCCTTCTAGCGTTCACTATTCCTCATTATGGAATGGAATCACCTCTATATACACATTTTTTGATGACTTCGCCAAATTTCAAAATGTTAAATTCAAAGTCGGTAATGGTTGAACTATTCTTTTCTAGATAGATATATTGACGTCCAACGATTTAGGCCCCAATTGCATGTGGCTGAAGGCGGGCACGCCAGTTTGGTCGGAGTCTAAATTTGGACCTATGAAAAATCATAAATTATAATGGAAAATAAGTATGAATATTTTTATTATCAGGGAATTAAAAGATTAGTGCAAGAATTGGAAAAAAAAAAATTTACCTTACGGATAAAATTGATATTATTGAATTTGTTGGGAAAAATTTCTAATTCAGAAAATTCAAACCCCAGTGATTCTTTGTGCAAAATCAAGCTAACACATTAAGCTAAAAGGTCATAGAAGACCATAGAGTTTGAATCAAACTATAAGTGGGTTGAAATTGTGGCCCAAGCCCAGGGCTGGAATCTGCCATGAGTTTGTAAATTTTTATTTTGGTAATTCTCATATGGTGTGATTTGTGTATGTTGATTATTGGGAATTTTGGTTTATTTGAACATGTAGACATATGTGATATATGTTATACTTGTAAAAAAGGAGTAATAAATTTATGAAAATGATAATTGTGATAACGAAAAATGTCAAAGCCCGAATACACCTAGCCTTGAACTAGAATAGATGATAGTTCGACATGCCAATCAGGAAAAAAATGAAAAATGTGCGATAAAGGATGGTAAAAGCCCAGAAATGGCACTATAAAATAAAGTCAGTGAAGGCATTATTCAAAAAGCTGGAAATGACATTGTTATTATTTATTTAAAAAAAGCAGGTAATGGTAAATAAATAAAAAGCCAGTGATGGCATTATTTAAAAAAAAAGGCTGGGAATGACAACCTTATATTCATATTAACGAGTTCGGATATAGGTGTTATGAGTTTGAATAAAAACTAATAAGGAAAAAGAAAAATATTATGAATACAATTAATTAAGTAAGACCTTTGTAATCATGTTGAGTATAAAATAATTATGTTTACATTGCATAATAAATTGTGATGAAATAGGAAATTTTGGCATGTATATATATCTATATATGTATGTAAGATTTTTATCCTATGAAGTACCACTAAGTTAGTAGCTTAGCACTGGTAATTTTTCCTTTGTGCATGATTAGTAGATTCAGGTGGTTAGAGGACCTGTTAGAAGAAGAGGGAACCCAATCCAAAAATTAGTTTAAAACTTCAAATTATTTTGATATATTTTTGTAAAAGCTTTGTAAAATATAATTAAAAATTTCTTCCATGTAGAATATAATGGAGTATATATTAAGTAGATTTTATTAGTTTAATTTTATTGTGAACATATGTTCTATTATAATATACGAATTATGATTTTTGGAGTGTAGAGTTTTTAATTGGAAGTATGCATAGTTTTTTAAAAAATAATAATAATAATAAAATAAGGATTTTTCTGTAGTGAAATTTTCAACCCAGACAAGCCATCAACACTCTCTTACCTTGCTATTCTAGAATGAGGTGAAGGGTTTTACAATTTTCGGTATCAGAGCTTAGGTTTAAAAGATTTTTGCCTAATTGGGTATGAGTGATAAGAGCATGTTTCATGCATATGCATTTTGTTTAAAGCTGTTTTATTTTGATAAGGAACCCTTTTTCTAACAATATAGGTCTTTATGGATTTTGAATCATGACGAAGACATGAGGAAGAAGAAGATGATGATAATATAGCTAACTCTGCTACTTACAGACAGACAACATCAGTTAGAGACTTGAAGCCTAGTGTAGCAGTATGACAGCATGCTAAAGAATTGGCTAAGTCGGGTCAGACACCCTTTATACTGCAGATGGCTAGTTTATTATAAGGAATTGTACAAGCTATGCCGCCACCAGCTCCACCTCCTCCACCTCAACCAAAATCCCAAATTGATAAATTGAGAAAATATAGGGCTATAGATTTTATAGGTAAGAAAGAGGATGGCTCAGCAGTAGCAGAATTTTGGTTAGAACAGATAAAGCAGATTTTTAAGATCTCCAGTGTCCTGAGGAGTCCAAGGCTAGGTATACAATGTCTCTTCTTCAGGAGCATACCTATCAATGATGGAAATCAGTATTTGCAAAGCCTCAAACTCCAAAACCACTGACATAAGATTTCTTTATAGCAGAATTTAAGAAGAAATATACGCCATTAGTTTATATTGATAAGAAGAAAAGAGAATTTCTAAATTTGAGATAGAGAGGTGTGACAGTAGCTAACTATGAGAAAGAGTTTACCAAGCTGAGTAGATATGCAACTGGCATTATAGAAGATGAGGCAGATAAGTGTCGTAGATTTGAGGACGACCTTGATGATGAGATTGGGTACTTGGTGGCTTCCCATCAGCATACAAATTTTGCAACATTAGTATCATCTACTATTAGTGTGGAGTCAAGGAAGAGAAAGAAGACAAAAGAGTCCTATAAGAAATTGACGGCTAGTATGGCCCAGACATTTGGTAGGAGAGGACAGACAATACCTAGGCCTTTCCAGTTATAGAGTGTTGGTCAAACATTTTTTGGTAAGCGAGGTCAGCAGTTTAGACCCATAGCATTATCTGCTAGTTCATTAGCATTGATGCCTAGGAGGTCAGCTCCTGCTGTATGCCAATACTATGGTATATCTCATTTAGGAGAGTGTTGGTGGTTGACTGAAGCGTGTATGAGATGTAGAGCCACTGATCATGTGAAGAAGGATAGAGGCAATATGACACCTACACAGATAGTGACCACAAGGCAGAGTAGTGGTACAGGTCGAGGCCAGTTCTTAGGTGGTCGTGGCGGCCGTATAGGACAAAGTTATGGTGCATCAGAGATAGTTAACAGAACCGAGGGTAATGGAGCTCGAGAGGACCAGGATGTGCCAGATGTTATAATTGGTAAATTTTTCTTTATTTGGCTATGAATTGCATGCATTGATAGATCCTGGTTCCACACATTTATACATGCACATCTGCACCTAGACAAGGAAATATGATACCTGAGGCCTTAGAGTATGAGATGGTTGTGACCAATCCATTTGGGCATTATGTGAAAGTGAACCAAGTATATAGACAGAGTCCCATAGTGATACAGGGTAGAGAGTTCCTAGCAGATTTAATAGAATTGTCTTTCCATAAATTTGATGTTATTTTGGGTATGTATTGGTTGACAAAGCATGGAGTTATAGTCGATTATCAATCCAGAACAGTGATATTCAAGATTCTTGAGCATGATGACATTATCATATAGGGAGAAGGTTAAACATATTTGACTAATATCATTTCTACATTAAAAGCTTAAAAATTCAATAGAAATGAGTGTGAGGCATATTTGGCCTCTGTGATTGATACCAAGAAGGGGAGCCTGGAACTCAAAGACATCTCTACAGTATATGAATTTCCATATGTATTTCCTGATGACTTACCAGGGTTACCACTAGATAGGGAAGTATAATTTGCTATTGATGTGATTCCTAATATAGCCCTAATATCTATTACTTCTTATAAAATGACACCTGCTGAATTAAAGGAATTTAAAGCTTAGTTGTAGGAATTGCTGGACAAAGGGTTCATAAGACCTAGTATGTCACCATAGGGTACTTCGGTATTCTTTTTGAAAAAAAAAAAGATGGCACTCTTCGATTGTGTATTGATTATCGACAATTGAACAAGGTGACAATTAAAAATAAGTATTCTCTCCCTAGAATTGATGATTTGTTTGATCAATTAAAAGGAGCAGGGGTATTTTCTAAAATTGATCTTAGATCCAACTATTATCTGTTGGAAGTAGAATCGATTTTTGGATTGAAGAGAGCTCTAGGTCTCGGTCAAAAGTATAGATTTCAAAAAATTTTATATTAACAGAAACAAGCAATCACACTTTGCATGACATGCAAATACGCATTTCCTATTAACCTTGAATATTTACCCTTAACTTCTATAAATCATATTTTGTAACTTTTATAGATTATATCCATTTGCTAAGATTATTCCATAATTTTTATAACAAAATAGAAAAATAAAAAGGTTATAACAAACTTTTTAGAACTGAGTTCACCAATTATACAAACCAAGCAAAAAGACCAAAGACATGAGTTGTCTATGATAAAACTCATTTGCTAGTAAAAAATATATGATCACCAAATATTCTCTTCCTTTATTTTTCTTCTCAAGAACAAGAGGAATTTTTCCTATTCTTTTTCTTTCTCTCTCTCTCTCTCTTTCTCTTTTTCTTTTTATTTCTCTCTTCTTCTTTTTTCTTTTCTTTCTCACCTTGCTTCTCATGTTTTCTTCTCCTCTCTTTTTCCTTGAATTTGTTTTTATATCTATATGATAACCAAGATGCCAAAGAGATAGATATTACTTTTCAATAACCAATAGTATCTTAGCAAGTGACAAATTGCATTAATGGCACATATTAATAATGCAAGGTGGAAGAATATGATTTAGCGAGGTGGCAAAAAATGTATTAAGTCAATGGCTTAATGCAAAGTGGCACATAAATGGAGAAGGATGGTGAAAGAAGCAATGCCATATTAACCATAGTAATTACTATAATATACCATTGTGGTTACTTTATTTAACAACTCAATTAAATTATGATAATTTTAATTAACACTTTAATTAAAATTATATAGGAGAAATACTTAAAATTAATCAATATTATTTTTAACTCAAATAATATAAGTGATAATTTCTTATTTAATTCTCAATTAAAGTAATCCTCACATCATAAATATTGACTAGCCAAATAATTTAATTTGGGTGTGACTTATAAGGTCAATAATTTTATCGGAATGAAAATATAATATTAACTCCTTAATATTATATCGGACATATTAAGCATCCATCCGGAATTCTCCTTTTAATTACCAATAAATTCTCGAATATTAATTTGACATCAAGATCATAATATTAAGTCCTCTTGTTATGATCCTGATATTAATTAGGGTCACAGCATATCAAATACTAATGAGTGATAATTTGCATTCTGATTAAAATAAGACTTATCATTATTAGTCTAACTAATAATATTGATCTTACATCGAATAAGTCATATTTCTCCTTTCTCCTAGCTAGAAATTTATTTTATTAGAACCAAAATATCAACTTCATTAGAATCTTGCCCTGGTGTTGTAGGATAATGAGTTCTATTATTGGCAATCTCATATCTCACTACATGACTAACTGTGGTGACTACAAGCCAGATTACCAAGCATGAATAGCCTAGTTCAAGGCAAGAACACCTCTATAGCCACCCAAGAAAGGACAGTCTTGATACTTCAAGTCAAAGGACTTCAAGTCATAAAAGACTTATATATTATGACCAAGATAATAACTATTGACATTGAGCACTATTTGTGTAGTTATTATCAGGCGTCACTATTTGGTACCCTTAACTCTTTAAGAACCCACTGGTTTATCTAGATATCACTATATTATGGAGAATGAGATTCCTCCTCAAAATAAACCATTTGATAACTTAGAGGCTCAATGAATACCCAATTCACTGTCCTTTTCTGATTATGAATATTTTTAAGATTATCTTTTACCAGATATATTTATCTTATTATTATCAATAACTTGATAATAAATTCTCTGTGGATAATCAATGAGTTGTATATTTCATAGTATAATATAACTACTACATTCATAATTTAATCAACAACTTGAATATTTTATTTATTATGAATGTGAAATATATATGTGTCCATTGTGGTATATTATTTAATATATAAAAAAAATGAATGCACTAGGGCATACACACTACTAATAACATTATCAACATATAATTAGGGAGTTAGACGTACCCAAAATAGCCTTTAGGACTTGGTATAGCCACTGTGAATTCCTTGTTATGCCTTTTGGCTTAACTAATGCACCAACTACCTTGATGGATATGATGAACAAGATCTTTAAGCCTTACCTAGATCGATTTGTGGTAGTTTTCATAGATGATATCCTAGTATATTCAAAGGATAAAGAGGAGCATGATAAGCACCTCAAAGTAATGCTTCAGACTTTAAGAGAAAACCAGTTGTATGCAAAGTCATCAAAATGCGAGTTCTGGTTAGAAGAAGTGTGATTCTTGGGACATATTGTGTCAAATGAAGGAATTCAGATGGATCCTAGTAAGATAAAAGCAATTTTGAATTGGAGACTGCCCCGTAATATGACAAAAGTATGGAGTTTTCTCAAACTAGCAGGTTATTACAAGAGGTTTGTAAAGGGATTTTCTAGCTTAGCTGCATCAATTACGAGGTTACTCAGAAAGGAAACCAAATTTGAATGGATAGATTGGTGCTTGGCAACTTTGATAAATTGAAAACCATGTTGACTGAAGCACCAGTTTTAACTCAACCTATATCAGGGAAAGATTTTGTGATATACAGTGATGCCTCACTTAATGGGCTAGGTTGTGTATTGAAGTAAGAGGGTAAGGTGGTTGCTTATGCATCCAGCCAGTTGAAGCCTGATGAATTAAATTAGCCTACACATAATCTAGAATTGGCAGATATAGTGTTTGCTTTGAAGATATGGCAACACTATTTATATGGCAAGATGTGCTGAATTTATACAGATCATAAAAGTCTCAAATATTTACCTATACAAAAGGAGCTGAACTTGAGACAAAGGCATTGGTTAGAGTTGATTAAAGACTATAATTTCATTATCGATTACCAACCAGGCAAAGTGAACACTATAGCTATTGCACTTAGTAGAAAGACCCTTACAAAATTACGAATTCAACCTAACTTAAGGCAATAAGTGAGAGAAGCTCAAGGGCAAGACCAGAGTTGATGACAATAGTTAAGGTTGTGAAAAAGTGTGAGAGACCCGAATATGTAATTGATCTAGATGGATGTATAAGCTATAAAGGTAGACTGTATATGCCAGATGTCAGTAAATTGAAGTAAACCATTATGAAAGAAGCACACAACACAGTTTATTCTATGCACCCTAGGAGCAATACAATTTATCTAGATTTAAAACTCACTATTGGTAGCAACGGATGAAGAAGGATATTATTGAGTACACTACTAGATGCTTGACTTGCCAACAAGTGAAAGCAAAACATCAAGTACTATCTAGGTTGTTACAGTGCATTACTATACCAGAATGGAAATGGGAGAGGATCATGTTAGATTTCACATCTGGTTTGCCTTTAACACAGAAGAAATATTACGCAATATGGGTAATTATTGATAGGCTTAACAAATTGGGTCACTTCTTACCAATCCGAATGGATTATACACTAAGTCGACTAGTAGAAATATATGTTAGTGAGATAGTCCAATTACATGAAGTGCTAGTATTTGTTATTTCTAATTAAGATCCACAGTTCACATCATAATTGGAAAAGTTTATAACAAGCTTTGGGGACTCGACTCACTTTTAGCACAACTTTTCACCCACAAACAAATGGACTGTCAGAATGAGTTATTCAATTGTTGGTAGACATACTTAAAAGCTGTGTAATTGACTTTGAAGGTAGCTGGGATAGACATTTGTTATTGATAGAATTTATATACAATAATAACTATCAAGCTAGTCTCGATATGGCACCATACGAAACTCTGTATAGACGGAGATGTAGGATGCCCTTATATTGGACAGAAGTTGGTAGGTTAGAAATTGGTGCAGCAAATGGAGGAAAATGTGAAATTGATTAAAGATCGATTAAAAGCTGTCACTGACCGACAGAAATCTTATGCTGATTTGAAAAGAAGAGAAATAGAATATGTTGTTAGAGATAAGGTATTTCTGAAAGTTTTACCTTGGAAAAAAATACTACGGTTTGACAAAAGAGGGAAGTTGAGCCCTAGATTCATTGTACCATACAAAATTCTTGAACGTGTAGGCCAAGTGGCTTACATGTTGACTTTACCTCTAGAGTTAGACAAGATCCACAATGTATGTCACGTATCAATGTTAAGAAGAAACAGATCGGATCTGACACATGTGTTACTTGTGGAATCTATAGAGGTGCAACAAGATCTAACTTATGAAGAAGAATCTGTGATAATTCTAGTTAGGGAAGGCAAAGAATTGTGGAACAAAAAGGTGTCTTTGGTTAATATCCTTTGGCACAATCAAGCAGTGGAAGAAGCCACTTAGGAAAGCGAGGAATTGATAAATGCTCAGTATCCTCAGTTATTCAACTCTAGTAAATCAGGTAAATTTCGAGGACAAAATTCTTTTGGGGGGAGAGAATTATAACGTCCAGCGATTTAGGTCTCGATCGCACGTGACTATAAGTGGATACGTTGGTCTGGTCGGAGTCTAAATTTGGACCTATGGAAAAATTATAAAATATAAGTGAAAATAAGTAGGGATATTATTAATAGGGAATTAAAAGATTGGTGCAAGATCTAGAAAAAAAATAAAATTTACCCTACGGATAAAATCGGTATTATTGAATTTGTTGGAGAAAATTTTTTAAGAAATAGAGAATTATGTGGTGGAAGTGGAATTTCTCATAATTAAAAATTAATCAAGATTAATTAATTAAATGGATCAATATGAAGAGATAATAAAATAATTAGTGGGACCCACCAACTCTAACCTTAGTATAAAAGTCAAAATTGGATGGCATTCTTCGCTTATCACCAAAAGTTTTCATCTTCATCTTCTTATTCTCCCTTTGGCTGGCCACTCTTTCTCATAAACCCTTCATTTTTGTATCACTCAAGCTTCTAAAAGAATGAAAAAAAAAAAGGTTTAGAGTGAGAGAAACCAAGAAGTTAAAAAGTTTACACCATATAAAAGAGCTAGAATGAAAGAAGGAAGAAAAGTTGAGGGAATTTCGGCCACCACTAGAGAATCTTCAGGGTGAGTTTGTCCTTCTTAAATTCAACCTTTTTCCACCTATTTAAAACTCTTGTAGTTGATTGTTGTGCATGGAATTGTTATATTAGGGTTTATTGATGTTGTTTGGACTTGTGCTGAGAAGTGTTGCTTTGTGTGGGAATTGATGGAATTGAGCCTTGTGTAGTTGTGAATGATGATTTTATGGCTTGAAAACTAAAAAAATAAGACCTATTTGAAAGTATATTGGGCTATCCTTTGAAGGGAAAGAAGAGGGGATGATGTTTAGAAGTGTATAATAGTAATTATGTGACTTGTAGATGATGAATGTTAAGGAGAAGGACATGGTATGTTAGGAGCTGATTTGTTTGTGTTAAATGGAAGAAATGACTTTTCATTAAAATGAACATAAATAAGGTAAAGAGATGAGAAAAAAAAAATAGAATGGGGTAGATAAGCATTAGGGACACTAAATATTGTTCATGCTTAAACTTTGGTCGAATGTGTCATTCAGTGACATATTTTTTTATTTTTTTATATTAAAGCCAAACAAGTGGACATAGAAGTAGCTGCCAAGAGGTGGACAAAGGAAAAAAAAAAGCTACTTAATAAGAGAAGGAAAGGAAGGAAAAAGAGAAGGATTTAGAGCTGTTTAGGTAAGTTCTTATTGGATAAAAATCTTGCTTGCCTTGATAACAATGAAATGTTGTGTAATGTTAGTTGATGTTTATTAATTACGACGTTGTGTGCTAAATGATTGTCTTTAGAATTTTGTGATAAATTGGTGCGTAATGTTGAGTTTTATATAAGTATTTATGATCTGAAAATTTTGGGCATAGCATGATTATATAAGTCTATGAAATTAATTAACTTGTAATTAATCTAATAAGTATCATGTCACACATACACTGGAATAGCCTTGACAATATTAACCATAACTTAGGTTGTGGTAATTGGATTGATATGATACTATTGGATATGATAGATAACACTTAGTGCTAAAAATGTTATGAAGAATCAAAGTTGAAATTTGGTTTGCAACTAGCTCAAAAATCGGCTGCAAAATCTTAGACCTAAGTGAACTAAGAAAATTCTAGGCAGAAATTGATTGAACAATACTCGGTAATTTGGCTATAACTTTTGGTAAAAAAATTCAGATTCCAATGATTCTTTTTCCAAAATCAAGCTAATACATTATGCTAAAAGTTTATAAAAGACCATAGGGTTTAAGTCAAACTATAATTGGGTTGAAATTGAGATCCAAGCTCAGGTCCGAAATCTGCCATGAGTTTATAAATTTGTATTTTGGTAATTCTCATATGATGTGATTTGTATATGTTAATTGTCGGGAATTTTGGTTTATTTGAACATGTATGTGATATATATTATACTTGTAAAAAGGAAGTAATAAATTAATGGAAATGATAATTATAATAACGAAAAATATCAATGTCCAAATACATCTAGTCTTGAATTAGAATAGAGGATAATTTGACATGTCAATCAAGAAAAAAGTGAAATGTGCGCAATAAAGTATGGTAAAAAGCCAGAAATGACATGATTATTTTTTTAAAAAAGTCGGTAAGGATAAATATATAAAAATCCAGTGATGACATTATTTTTAAAAAAATAGCCGGGAATGACAACTTCATATTTCTATTAACGAGTTCAAATACATGTGTTATGAGCTTGAATAAAAATTAATAAGGAAAAAGAAAAATATTATGAAAAAGTTGATTTAAGTAAGACCTTTGCAATCATGTTGAGTATAAAATAATTATGTTCACATTGCATTATAAATTGTGATTAAATGTGGATTTATTTTTGAAGTGTGAAATATGAAATTTTGGCATGTATATATATCTATATATGTATGCAAGATTTTTATCTCATAAAGTACTATTAAGTTGGTAAATTAGCGCAAATAATTTTTCCTTTCCGAATGATCAATAGATTCAGGAGGTTAAAGAACTTGTCAGAAGAAGAGGAAACCCAGTTCAAAAAGCAGCTTAAACCTTTAAATTATTTTGGTATATTTTTGTAAAAGCTTTGTAAAATATAATTAAAAATTTATTTCATATAGAATACAATGGAGTGTTTATTAAGCAGATTTTATGAGTGTAATTTTATTGTAAACATATGTTCTATTATAAGATACAGATTATGATTTTTTGAGTGCGTAAAGTTTTTAATTAGAAGTATGCATAGTTTTAAAAAATAATAATAATAAAAATAAAATAAGGATTTTTCCATAGTGACGTTTTTAACGCAGGCAAACCGGCAATGCTATCTTACTTTGCTGTTCTAGAATGGGGTAAGAGGTGTTATATATATGGCAAGGGAATGCTTTTCTCGCTGACATATATCCAGACCTTTTCGATATATTCACAAACATGTATGCGTTCATAAAAGACATGGGTATGTGGCTGAATGGAATTTGGCACTGGCCTCTTACTTGGACTTGGCTTCTACGAGGAAGTGAAGTTGCTTATTATATGGAGTTGATCAACATACTTAAAAGCGCTACTATTTCAGAAGCATCTCGTGATGTGTTGATTTGGGAAATTGGTAAAGACGGGAATTACACAGTTGGGTCCACTTACTCTGCTTTCATGGCACAAAAATAACTAGCAATGCCAAATTTTCCAAGCATCTGGCTCAACATTTTCCCTGCTAAAATTGAGCTGTTCGGCTTGTTTGCATTTCGAAGTAAACTGTCAATTGTTGGGAATATATATTGTTGTTCCATAGACACTATCGCAATTCTGCATGATTTGGGAAGGCAGTATTCACGGTAAATTTCAGATAACTTTTTAGAAGACATTTTTTTTTGCAGTGGCTTGGTTTCTGTGGTTGTGTAGAAATCAATGGGTTTTTGAAGACAAGCGGACGAAACTCCAACATATTATTCACTTGATATTTTCTCGAGTTTATCTTTGGTTTAAGTCAGCCTACCTAGGTTTTCCATATGATATGTATCCTCTTTTATGATGTCTCCTATAGGTATACAATGATGGAGTAACAAAAAAACCGAGCAGTAAAGCTATTAGATTAGCTCTCTCTTAGCTTGAGTCAATGACTTGTCTTACTCAAACATTTGCTTAGTTGTAGGGAGGAGTTTTTTCATCACCTCAATATTTAATTAAGGTTTTCCTTCCTCATATATCAATAAAAATAAAAATACTTACAAAAATAAACAGGTAAGGGACAAATGTAAATTAAGGAGAAGAAAAGGAAAGAGCTAGTTGTACAAATGGTACTAGAACTTATCACTTTGTTACAATTTGATACTAAAACTTTTAATTATTACATATTGGTACTAAAATTGTTAGAAATGTTGTAATTTGGTATCTCAATTCAATTCAGTGCCGAAAAATCTTCATGGCATGCCACATTACATAAGCATCTAAGTCAGCATTTTTACCAACAAATATAACCACTAAAAACAACACCGTTTAAGGGTTTAAGGAAACAATAACAAGTGATGTGATGAAGAAGAAAAAAAAGACTTATGACTCTATACAATATAAAAAAAATTTAAAAATTAAAAAAAAAAAGTTGTAACTTGTATTGCTTGTGAAAATCTTGGCTAACTACTAATGGCTTAAATCAATTAATGAAAATTTCTTAAGTTGAATTAGTGTACCATGTCATCCAAACTAATACAATTAAATAATGATATGTAATTGATTATTTTATTATCACTGATTAATATAAATACATTTTGCATATATATATATATATCACTATTTAATTAGATTATTTTATAGATGACATGATTTATTGCGTATATGAAAAAATTTCTGAAACACAATAATACATGGCATGCATTGTAAAGATAAGTGCACATAGAAGTAGTTATAACAAATATAAGCCAACCAATCAGATAAGTAACAGTTCAAAAACATAAAGAGATATGTACTTTAACAACGCACATATACTTATTCAAATATATAGAAGGGTTTATCCAAATAGAAATGTTATTTGTCCCAACATTTTTTATCTCAACTAGAATAAAAATACTTATATTATATCTACCTATTCACTTATTTTACTTAACTTGCATTAAAAATATAAGTATTTTATGTTAGTTGGGATAAGATAAAAAATATTGAGACAAATAATATTTCTCTAAAATATAAGAAAATAAGAGTAAAACACAACTAGTGCAAATTTTATAGCAACAATTATTCAACAACACACAATTGGTGCAACAATTATTACATGCAGCTTAATTAATGCATCTACAGTTGCCTAATAAGAAGCCAATATGAGCACTAGATATATTCTAGTGCACTTATTCTATTTACTTCTACTCTAATAGTAAATTCTTGACATCTTAATTAGAAATTTCAAGAACTAAAGCATCCAACCAGGTATGAATCCATTGATATTTTCACCTGTACTTGCAATAGTCACTTGATCTGTTTCCCCTGTATTGTAACTGTAATTGAAAAGAGAAAAAAACAATTCAACATAAAAGGGAAATTAGTAGAATAAGAACCTAATTGGAATTCTTACATTTTGAGTTGTAGTTATCTCACTTACCCAGTCTGCAAGTGACTATTGCAAGGATCAACCGTACCATCAGAGTGAACAAGCTCCCTATTAAAAGTAACACTTTGTTCTCTTCCTTCCCACGTTGATTGAAGGGCAATGGCTCTATTAGTTTCCTCCAACTGTACATAAGATATTCAGAATAAAGTTCACACAGCTAAAGCAATTAATGAACCAATCTAATTGAAATTCTTGTACGTGGATCAAATTAACGAGAGAGTGTTATGCAAGTTATTTTGTCTACGTGATATTCGCTGTTTATCAACATATAATAGACTCGGTTTATACAAAAATTGTCCTACTAAATAGTTATAGAATTAGAAATACGGTGCATGGTAATTGAATTTTATATGTGGAGAAGAAAAACGCCAGCTCATCTAGAAATGTAAGACGATGAAATTATAAAATAATATAGGAGATAAAAGAGAAAATAAAAGCAAGAAGAGAAGAAAATTAATTAGAGATATTAGCCAAAAGAGACATCGAGAACAGAAGTAGGAATGACGGGAGATTGACAAGGGAAGGGAGATAAAAGCTTTTGCATTATACGATTTAGATTCCCAATTAAAGTATATATATATACCTTCTGCCTTAAAGCATAGTTGGTCTCCAGTAACAGCTGTTCCTGCAATAAGCACATATTTTGCAGTTTAAGATTTTGTACCATTTTTTATCAGAATTCTAAAGAAATCACAACTCTTTCCCATGCGTACCTTCCTTTGAAGTTCTGAAAGTTGATTCAACACAACGTTGGTCTGCCAATAATAATTATATCCATTTCAGACAATGCCTGCCATTATATATATATATATATATATATATATATATCTCAACAAAACTTTATTTTCCAAATTTATATTGAAATTTATAAATTTATGCAATTGAATCTCTTTTATTTTCAATTTTGAACTAATTATCAGTGCCTAAATTTGCTAAGAGGTTCATAAGTAGGAATTGAATGAAAGAAAATCAACAATGTTTATAATTATTATATATAGAAAACATTCTGCATAAAGTTCTAATTATAATTCTTCTATATAAAATTGATATCTTTAATTTCTTTTCTTTTTCTTCTTTTTTTTTCTTTAAATAATAAGTTGATATCTAATTAAATAAATAGATAATAATTTTTTAAAATTAGAAATCGGGTCAAATCATATCACTACATTTGTAATTATCTATTTTTTGCTATTTTATTACTAGTTTTTTTAGTCCAAATTGCAACTTATATTTCTTTTTTTTTATTCATTTTATTACTTAATATTTCAAAATAGATCAGACTAGCACATTAATAACATGAAATACACACACTATTTTTGAATATGATAAAAATATTATAATAAAAATTTAAATTTTTAGAAGATGGAAGTGGACTAAAAATGAAATCTTAGGAGACAAAATAATAAAAAATGAACAATTATGCATAGCTGGGTATATTTTTTGTCTAATAAATTTATATAAATAAATCTGTGAACATAAAACTTATTCTAAAATTTGGAAATTTTTGCATTGCATTATCACGAGACAATATTGCAGCAGAAAATTTTGCCAAACTGATGGTGTGACAGAAGTAACGACGTTTTGAAAAAGTCCAACTGTCTTCAACCTATTGGACTTCAAATTATATTAAAGTGGTGTTTGATATTGCTATTAAGTTTTGAATTTTTTTTATTTAATTAACTAATTTTTAAAATTTTTTATATATTATTTTTTTAAAATTTGCTTATGAAAAAAATATCTATTTACCTGTTTCTACTAAAAGCAGTTTTCAAAATTAAAAAAAAAATTAAAATACAAATTTTTTTTTCCAAAAAAATGCTTTTTTAAAACTCAATCCCATATGGCCCTAAAGAACACTTAATTTTGTTAGGAAAAATAAAAGAAATTAGGCTTAAATTATAAGTGACCATTTAATTTGATCATTTTTCTTTGGTTGTCCCGGTGTTTTGTTATACTTTTTATTTACTGAACACATTTTTTTTGAACTATATTACCATCTAAAAAATTTGCATGATTATCCATATTGTACTGACATGGCAGGGGAGTATAAATTATCAAAGATTGTTATTACGTTAATAAATTATGGTTGATTGTATCATTTTTTTAATTTCTAAAGCAATAATATAGTTCAAAAACAACGTTTAAAAATAAATAGGCTTAAGTCATACTCAGTTTCTTGAAGATATTTGTTTTTGCCATTTAGCTCCCTACAACAAGTTTTGGTCCATTTATTAAGTTGAACTCTATTTTTGGTTCATTTTGCCACCTATCTAATTCGTAAAACCGAATATATGACCCCTTATTACTGATATAAAAGCTGGCATGATACTATTGACTAAGTCAAACATTTGTCATTGTCATGTCAACATTAGAAGACTTCATGCATATTTTATCAATTAAATAAAAGCCAAGATGGACAAAAAAAAAAGTTTAAATGGCTAAATAGACTAGAAATTGCTACAAAAAAACTAAATAGCAAAAATAAATATTTTCGTGTGGTTAGATATGATTTAAGCCAACTAAATATAACCAAAAACTAATAAAAAAGCAATTCAAAAAAATCAACAAATTAGAAAGAATGGATATAGTTTATGCAAAGGAATTACACTCTATTATGCGTTCTTTTTGTTTTTACCGCACCATAATATTAAAACACCATTATTTTTATTATGATTGTTGTATGTATTAGTTATCAATGGTGTGTATGTTCTAGTGCATTCACTTCTTTTTATATACTAAATAATTTACCATAATAGATATATGTATATTTCACATTCATAATAAATAAAATATTCAAGTTATTGATTATATTATGAATGTAGTAATTATATATACTATGAAATATACAACTCATTGATTATCCACAAAAAATTTATTATCAAGTTGTTGATAATAATAAGATAAATATTTCTAGTAAAAGATAATCTTAAAAATGTTCATAACCGGAAAAAGACAATGAATTGGCCATTTATTAAGCCTTTAGATTATCAGACAGTTTATTCTGAGGAAAAATTACATTCTCTATGATATAATGATATTTAAATAAACCAGTGAGTTTTTAAAGAGTTAAGACTAACGAACAGTGATATTTGATAATAACTGCATAGATAGTGTTCGATGTCAATATTTATTATCTTGGTCATAATATACGAGTCTTTTATAACTCGAAATCCTTTGATTTGAGTTGTTAAAATTGTCCTTTCATGAGTGCCTGTAGAGGTACTCTTGCATTGTACTAGACTATTCACACTTGGTAATCCGGCTCATAATTACCACAGTTAGTCATGTAGTGAGACATGAGATTACGAATAGTATGACTCATTACCCTACAGTACCAAGACAAAATCCTAATGAAATTAATATTTTGGTTCTAATAAAATATATTCATAGCCAGGAGAAATATGATTTTTTCGATGTAAGATCAATATTATTAATTAGATTAATAATAAAAAATCTTATTTTAATCAGAACGTAACTTACCACTCATTAATATATTGACCAATAGACTTTCACATGTTGTGATCTTAATCAATATCGGGATCATAACGAGAGGACTTAATATTATGATTAGAGATCAAATTAATATTCGAGATTTTATCGGTAATTTAAAGGAGAATTCCGGAAAGATATCTAATGTATCCGATTATACAAGGAATTAGAAAATAATATCCGATATAATATTAAAGAGTTAATATTATATTTTCATTCCGATAAAATTATTGACCTTATAAGTCATACTCAAATTAAGTTATTTTGCTAGTCATATTTAAGATGTGGGGATTAATTTAATTGAGAATTAAATTAAAAATGATTGTATATACTTTTTGAACTAATTAATATTGATTAATTTTAACTATTTCTCTTATATATAATTTTAATTAAAGTGTTAATTAAAATTATTATAATTTAATTAAGTTGTAACCATAGTGGCATATTAAAGTAATTATCATAGATAATAGAAGAGAAAATTGATTCCATAATTAATAATGATAGTTAGAAAATGAGCTACACCATCGCTGCATCATTAATTCATAAATTAAAAAAAAAGGAAGAAGTAAATCGAAAATCAAAAAAAAAAAAAATCAAATTTCCACAACCACTTCTTAATTGAGTTGATTTTTTTTTTCTTTTTTGTTAAATTCTTCTCATTTTCTTCTTAATTTACTTCTCCTTCTTTCTCTACGGATCAATTTTTCTTTCAATTGTTTTGCTTAGAAAGTTTTGAAAGAAAAATACTAGAATAAGCTTCTAAAATGTTAATAACTTATAAATTTATAAAAAAAAAGTGATATTTTGTGATCATACATCTGAAATTAGCAAACTAGTTTCATCAAAACAACTAAATTTTTTGGTATTTTAGCTTGTTTTGTACATTTGATAAATTCAGTAATAAAAAATTTGTCTTTACTTTTTATTTTTCCATTTTGTTTTTAAAATTATTGGATGATCTTGGCAAATGAATATTATCTATAAAGGTTACAAAATATATTTTGCTAAAATTATGGATAAATCCTTAAGATTAATATGAAAAATATATTTTCATGTTATATAATATTTAATTGCATAATTCGGTAAAATTAAAAAAATTTTAAATCTCTAATTTTGATCGAAAATTAGAGTTTCTCTCAATTCAAATATATTTTCCGCTTCCAATAATATCATTATACCTCTACCACTCATGTCATTGATGATGTCCCCCCCCTCCCAAAATTATTACTTATTGGCCAAATTTTTCTTCATTAATTTAGGATCTTAAAATAATTATGAATTAAATTAATAATAAATTATATATATATATATATATATAATAAGATAAATTACTAGAACACTCATAAGATTTTTTTTTGTTTCTTCATTTTTAAAAATACATTATGAAATCTTTTATGTTTAGTTTAATATACTATCGAGTCCTTTCATTTATTTTTGCCATTAGTAACAAATAAAATGTTAAGTTTATCCCTTTTTGATTTAAAAAATGCAAAATAAAATAAAATTTAATGTCATCAATTTAATACCAAAATATTAAATTTGTCTTTTTTAAATGTATTTTTTAAGTTAAGAAAATGTCAAAATATAAATAAAGATATTTTTGATATTTTTTAGTTGATTAATAAAAAATTTTAGTTGACTAACAGAATATTTCATTCAAAAGTTTTGGAGGATCTTTTTGGTTAATAAAACCAAACTTGAGAGACTTTATAATATATATTTCAAAATCAAGGGATTGACTAATATATTTTACTAAATTTCAAGAAAGTTCTAATAATTTACCCTATAAAATAAAAATTATTTTAATTTAATTTAGTTATGAATGAATCTATAGCTTCTCTTTAATTCATTTCTACTTTCTTTTCTATTTTACATGTTATGTTGGGACAGTTGCTGTTGGTTTGCGACTATGGTTTACTATATATTTTCACATAATTCTAAATGATCTTTTGTTGTGGTGTATTCCCATAACGGATCTAAGCGTAAGAAATGGATGTTAGATTATCTTACGTTGCTAGGCTATAACTATAAAAAAAAATTTATTATGGCTTTTACAACGGTTCGTTTTTTAGCTAACTTTTGGAAGCCTTAGATTTTACAATTAGTACATTTATGCATTCTTCTGTATTTATGTATTCTACATTTGATGTATAAATTCTTATTTATAGCCTTATTTTAGTTTAATAACATATGCCTCTTTAATTATGCTTTTAATTCCATAATGGATTTATAAATTCATATTTATAGTTTTAACTCAGCTCAATTACATAAAAAATCATGAATTTTGTATTTTGTCACAATTATATCTAATTTTATTTTTATAATAAATTTAGTCTCGGTATCATTGAACAACATTTTGAATGTAGCTGGTGCTGACATGAATTGCTCTCAATCCGATGACATATCAAAATAATTAGGCAATTTACGTCAGGATCAGCGAAGTTCTGAGCGTGATTCAATGATACTGAAACTAGATTTGTTACGAGAATATAAGTGCATATAATTAAACTTAAATTTTAAAAAAATTGTATATAATTGTGACAAATTACAAAGTTTAAGATTTTTTTTTAATGTAATTAAGCCTTTTAACTCCCCATACTTGACACCTTTTGCAAAAATTCAAATTATTCTTCCATTTTTATTAGTTTTTCTTCCATCATACCCACATGCATTCTCTTTTTAGTTTTGGTTATTTATTTGTTTTATTATTTGATCTGATATATAAGATCTTTACTTTCATATTCATAACAAAAGTTTATCCTTTTCAATTGTAAAACCACATTTTAGGTTCAAATTAGATAAGGGTTGTGATTTTTTTTTTTAATAATGATATATATACTTTTGTTTTGCATTCGAAGAAATAATAAATCAGATAGACCAAAAACTGAAAATAAATATGTAATCATAGAAACATCAGAGAATACCTTTGTAGATCTTATTAGCTTCAGAGATGAGTCAAGCTGAGTTTCAAGATGCTCAAGCTCGTTTGTCCCCAGATTCCCCAAATCCTCCCCAAGAAAATTCCTTCAACAATAATGCAAAAACTTTTTTGAATAATGTTGCAACTGCAGGTGGATTATTAATTTATGGAAAAAAATTGTTATATATGCAGTGTATACCTCTGTGAACGTTGTAGAACCTCCACTTTAGCCTTTATATTGAGATATTCCTGATAGCAACTCTGTTTGAGGAAATTGTTGCTGTTAAACTTTGTCGATTGGAATTCATTGTGATTGAAAACTCTATTCAATTTCTAACTACTTACTTTTTTTTTTTTTCAACTTCTCTCAAATTTCAAATATGCTATATATACACCCATAGAAAGGATCCCTATAACCCCATCTCATATATGGAGAGTTACTCATATGTAAAATGTATCTTGATGCAGGTGGTAAGACAGTTTGGCCCAACCCCAACTCGCTAATACATAAACTAATTTTAGGCCATTTCGGACCAATAATCTATCTCATATCATTTAGTTTAAAATTTTACTTTGTGACAGACTCAATAGTTAAGATAATTTTGAAATGAGATTAGCAACTGAAAAGCCATAAGAACACTAAACCTAAGCTCAAGTAACATTTGACGAGAGTGTTTGATTTGAGATGAGATGGATATTATTGAATTTGAGAGAGAATAGACAAATAGATGAGAGATGATAACATTTTGAGGTAATAAGAATTCCAATTTCATATAAACATAACAAGAATTTGAAACCATATCATTTTACGGTTTTACTTCTAACATTAGGGGATGTTTGGTTTTGAAAAATATAGGTTCAAGAATCACAATGGGAATGGATTTGGTTAAACCAAGAATTAATTTCAACACTTGTTTCAGAAATGGCAGATTCCTTCATTTTTCAATTCATATTATTACTTATGGAACAATGTTAAAGATAGTTATTTTCTTAAATGATTGTTCATCACTAATCATTTTGTTAGTTTGTAAGGAGAGAAAAAAAAAATCTATTTTTGAATTGTTCTTTGCTCCTTAGCAACCAATGAATCTATGACAATGTATGTTTATATACATTTGAAGCCCAACTATTTCATAAATTTATAATAGAGGAGTGAATGTTTATTCATTAGTATATTGAGCTTCTATTGCACTAGCTAGTTTCTATTATATACTAGTTTTAATTTTTCATGCTTTTTAATTAAATTATTTACTGTTCATTGCCCAATGCCCAACCATTAATGTGATGTATATATTGGGAAAGTGAAAAGATATTAAAGGAAAAATAAATAAAAATAGGGAAGCTTTACCTGTGTATCATGCATAGACTGGTTGGTGTCCAATGCCCCATAGCTGCATCTCTGATACTTGTCAATTGTCTTTGCCATGCTGGGGTTTGACACAAAACCCACATAAATTATAATAAGGACACCAATTCTTTAATATTTATGTAAACTGGATCAGAACTAAAATATTATATAACTTGGAAAAAATATCATATAAACAAATTAATAATTAATATTTTATTTATATATGATTTTTTTTCCCTTTTATTTTGACAAGGAGAAATGTATTTATTTTTTAGCTATTCAATAATCTAGATATTCATCGAGTAAAGGATAAAATAATTGTTCTCAAGTTTTAAAAATGCTCGATATCGATAGTTCCAACTCGTAATTCCTAACTAAGAGAGAACATCTCACCTCTCAGGGGTAACAAGAGAAAATACTAATGAATAAGTATATACCTATATATTAAAACATTCTTTCAACACCTATCACATAAATTTACAAAAACAAGTAGCATGAGAGAATCTCAATCTTTATGAAACCTAGTTTTAGTCCTCATATAGATATGTGAGATTCCAAATTTAATTATTAATTACCAAGTGATCCAAAATTTGAATTCTCCAACTGTATCACCAAACTAACCACTCAATTTAAAAATTTAAGATAAAATGTGTTCTATATTTCTATTTTCTTGTTTTATGGCTCTTTACTGTATATTTCATAATTCCCAATACCAATTTTTTTTTTAGGAAATAATTCCCAATACGATTAAAGTTCACTTACAAATTCAAAAAAGAAAGAAAAATATAACACAAAAAATAACACAAATATAATATGTCATATCTAGAAGACAACCTTTTTCACCAGGACGTTTATGGTACATTTTAAGAAAGAGGTTGTCCTCCATGTATGCTTATATTTTCCCAGAAAAAAAAAGAGAGAAAAAGCAAAAGATCAAACATCAAAATGATATATAAAAAACCAAAAGAAATAAACATATGGCAAAATCACATTGAATGGAAAGGAATATATACATATATAGAAAATAATTAGGAGCATTCCAAAAGGTTGTTAATGCTTTTCAGAAAATAGAAATAAAAAACTAAGAAAAAACAAAAGCAAATTTGAAATTTCGAATATAATTAAAGTTCCAAAATAAAATTCACTTGGAGAAACTGATTTGGCAAAGTAATTCAAACACCTACATCTCAATGTTTATGCAAGCATGAATATATATTATTAGATTTACCAAAGTAATTCAATGATCTACATCTCAATGTGTATTCTGATTAAAATAAATATATTAAGTTTAAGTATGTATATAATTGTAAAAAATGTATATTGCTTATTTTACTAATTAAGAATTAGAATTTAATACAGTAACTAATAATAATTTTTGGGAACTCTTGGTCAATCCCCATAAGTCCATTAGTGGTTTTTTCTCCATGATGAGCATTCGGTTGATTCGGTTTTAAACTGAACTAAATTCAGAAAAACCAAACCGAACCAATACTAATTTATAAAAACTAAATTGAACAGAATAATATTTAGAACTGAACCTAAACGAACTGAAATATTTCCTTTTAGTTCGGTTTAGTTTAATTAGTTTGTTAACTAATTAGTTAAATTTATATAAATTATTATTATTTATTTTATCGATTATAATATATTATAACTAAATACCATAACTTTATTAATTATGACAAGATTAACCAATTATCATAACTTTATCAAACATAATATATAAGTTATAATTAAATAATATTACTATAAATTAACATAAAATAACATAAATTATAATAGATTGATACAATCATTATTTCATCAACTACCATAATTATCATAAATTAAATTTAGTTACTATAATTTTATGAATTATCATAAACTAAAATAAATTATTACAACTTTATAAATTAGCATAAATTAAAATTATTATTATAATTTTATTAATTACTCCAAATTAAAATTAGTTAATATAAATTAAAATAAATTTTCATAGTTATTCTACCATAAATCAAGATAAAATATTATAAACTATAATTTTTTATCTAAAAATTATAATAAATTATAAAAAATTATATAATCTATATATAATTAAAAATTCAGTCGATTCAGTTTAATCGATTTTTAAACATTCAAAACCGAACCGAATAAACCGAATTTTAAATGGAGAACCGAATAAACCAAAAACAGAACGAACTAAACCGAATAAATCGAATTCAATTCAGTTTTAGTTCAGTTTTGCACACCCAATCATGGAGATTTAAACACTTCCTTTTACTCTAAATAAATATAGTAATGATCATAAAAAAGATAAGAAAATTAAGTGATTTGAACATCTAAATTTTGGAAAGACAACACATTCATAAATTAAGTGATTTTTTTTTGGAAAGATAATAATTTTTTTCGCATAAAAAGATTGTGAATTCAAATTTGGCCACTCCAATTTTGTGAACTAAAAACTTTAAACACAATATAAGGTAGACATGTACTTGTTTTATGCTTAAAGTTGAATAGGCATTCATGTGAAAGTGCAACTGTGTGTTTGCAATATAAAAATTATCCTTGCAGAGTTATCCCTCATAACTCATAAGTTTGGACTTCTACATTTAGTAGTTCTTTGGCAATAATCACAAAATATTTAATATTTATTCTCTTTAATTTATGATCAGTTTTAAAGAGTGAAAACTGTGTTGCCGAATACTAACATTTTGGCAGTGAATTATATCTTGTTTTTCCGAAATCATATCTTATTAATTACCATTTTCTTAATTTATATAACACAAAATCTACAATTTGTGGTATATTGAATTGAATAAAACCATTTTGCAAGTTCTTTTTGTTTTCAAGAAGATTTAATCCCTTTTATTCTTAAGTAGAAGTCAAAGATAAAAAAGGGTCAATTGAAGCCTAATGAGAAAGGGAACAAAAGAAGGGGAAAAAAAACAAAAGGAAAATAGTGATAACAAAATTCTACTAAATAAATTATTATATGTCTTCAATGTTAATTGCAGTCAATTTATGTGATACTAATGAGATTTAGCATAGTAGTATTGTAGTTGTTTGTAAAATCATAAATCATAAATGAAATTCTAACAAAAAAAAGAACCCCAAAATTACTTAAAATAAAACAAGACGAAGAAAATTGAAAGAAATAGACTGGTAGCATCAAGAAATCAATATTGAATTTTAAAAATTGTTTTGAGATGAAAGGAATGGGGTTTTCTTGATCCAGTTTTTACTCTTTCAGAAAACTAACTCAGCAAATACACAACAAAATTTTAAATTACCCATCACCCATAACAATATTTGGAAAAAAATTATTTTAGTTAATTAAATGCAATCTGTAAACAGAAAATTAAATTTTTTTTCCCGGGAAAATACATAGACAAGAAGGAAGTAGTATCAGAATTCAGATCTCCAAGAAACAATCCAAGATCAACAACTAAGGTAAACGTAGGAAAAGAACACATTTTCTCTCCCAAAGATTCGCTACAATATACCCTTAAAAAATATATATATATTTTTAAAAGAGAGAGAGAATGAAAAAGAAAGAAGAAATAAAATAATAATTGTACCTAGGAGAGCTGCAGAATTCATAGAGCTTGCCGCGATTGGAAAAAATGATGAGAGCAACCTCAGCATCACAAAGAACTGAAAGCTCATAAGCTTTCTTGAGCAACCCATTTCTCCTCTTAGCAAAAGTCACTTGTCGATTTATTTTGTTCTCTATCCTCTTCAATTCTACTCTTCCCCTCCCCATAATTTTTTCTTTCTTTTTTAAATATAATTTACTAAAATTATCAATAGAACAGAAAATGAATTTGTCTGCTATACTTCTTCTGCTTCTTTAGGGCAAGAACCGGTCCTTTGCTTGATGAAAGTAGGTGCTTAACAGCTATCTAGGGTATTAGGTTTGCTAGTGTATGGTAAAGGACAGTGGCCTTTATTAAGAATAGATAGAGAGAAGAAGGAGCTTCACACTAGTGGGGCACTTTCTCTCTCTTACGCAGTTTTGTTTTTGGTTTCTAAATGGTCGAATTTTCTTGGTTAGATAAAGAATAATCTTAGTATTTACCATCCATGTATTTTTTGCTCTTTTTTTAAAAAATTTTTTATATTTTCTTCTTTTCCTCTAGGGGTTTTCCCTTATTGGCTAAATTTCCTAAATTTAAAATAAAATTTTAAAAGTACTTTGCTTTTGGAGCTTCAAATTTCACATGCCCCTTTTAGTTAGAATTAGGAGAAATTACGGAGTTGATAGGCTGTTGATTCTTCTTCTGTTTAAGCGTTCTTGCTGTTGGATTATAACCAAGATTTGCTACATATCTATACCGCTAAAAGGACTCTCTCTCTCTCTCTCTCTCTCACTTTATAAATTTTATGAGGGGACACTTTATCCTTAATGGACCTTCTATTTTATCATGACTATTTCATATAGGCATTGTAATTTAATGTTATAGGTAACTAATTAGGGCTTGTTATGAATTAATATTTTTTCATCCATGTATTGGTTCAATACTCAACCACTACAAAATCATGTACCAAAAAAAATTATTGTTTACACTGAGTTTTATAATAGGTTGGGTTAATCTCTTCAAATAAATTAACTTCTAAGTACACACCAAATTTCACGGCTCACATCTTAATTAATTTTATAATAGATTAGATAATTCTCTTTTTTTCAAGGTAACTTTTACAAATCCATATTCTAGGGTAATCTTTTGATTAACTTGATTTTGTATTATTGATTAGCTATTGCGTTTATGTGGAGAATCGAATCAATTCGATTTGAAGGTGTTGAAACACTACGAGAAGAAAGATTATTAAAACTATTAGAAGTAGAAATTTAATATTATATCTAAGTAATGTATAGCTAAGTAATGTGAAATATATTAAAATATTTTCATTTTTTCCCTTTTTTATTTTGAAAACTACAATTTTCCTATTGCTTTTCGTGTCAAAATTAAAAATCATTATTTTTGCTCCTTTGAGCTGCTTTTGATAATGTAGTTGTATTGCTGTGTTATTTCATAAGTTACAAAAGGTATATATAGAGTAAAAGTGATAAAGATAAGAGAGAAAAGTAACTAAATACAACTTATCTCTATTTATACAAACAATCCCAACTTTATCTCTATATGATAGATTATACCCTAATAACCCTCCCTCAAGTTGAGCTGGTCTCAAAAGAACAACCTAACTTGTCTTTAAGAAACAAAAAAACAATTTTGCTTGGACAAGTGTTTGGTCAACAAGATGGTCATGGGAGGACATGTAGCGAACCTGTAACTCTTTTTTATAAACTTCATCACGAACGTAATGAAAGTCAATCTCTAGGTCTTTTGATCTTAAGTAAAAAATGGGTGTAGTAATGAGGTATGCACACTTTAATTATCAAACAATAGAAATGGAGTTTGTGTGGTAGGTATTCCAATTCATGCATAAGGGAATGAATCTAATGTAATTATAAAACTATCACATTAATGGCACGATACTCTACTTTTGCCAATGAACGAGCTATTGTTCTTTGTTTACACAAACCCCACGCAATCAAATTTTGCTCGACATATATGGAGAAACCCTAAATGGATTTTCGGTCATTAGCATAGTCCTCCTTATCTACATCATTGTAAGCAGATAGTTGAGTGTTAGAAGAGCGGCGAATGAGAAGACAATATGTATTGGTTCTGCTAAGGTAATGCAAGATGCATTTCACAGCTATCCAATGATGCTACATAGGATTGTGCATGTATTGAGATACCTTGTTGACAACATAGCAAATGTCAGGGCAAACGAAGTAGAGATATTGAAGGCCACCCACAATCTTGCAGTATAAGGTTTAATTAGTATAAGCTTCAACAAAACATGAAAGAATGTTATTGGGACATGTTGGTGTTGATATGAATTAGCAGCTTGTATTTTGGATTTGACTAAAAGTTCCTAGATATACTCTTACTAAGTGAGAAGTAAGCCTAGAGGGCCCTATGTTGCCTCTATTCCCAGAAAATAATTGAGTGCACCTAGATCCTTCACTATAAATTTAGTTTAAAAAGAGTGCACAATTTATTGAATTAAACCATTGTTAGTGCCAGTGACCAGAATTTCATCAACATATATCAAGAAAAAAAACTTGTTCTGAGCCTCATTGTAGAAAATATAATGAGTTGTCGGTTTTTGAATATTAAATGCCAAGAGAGAAAAAAGTTGTGGTGAGGTATTTAAACCATTGTAGGGGGCCTGTTTGAGCCTATAAATAGATTGTTGTAGCTTGCATATATAATCAAGAAATTCAGGATGGATGAAGCCTTAGGTTGAGTCATGAAAACATCTTCCTCAATATGACCATGGAGGAAGGCATTAGAGACATCTAACTATTTAATGTTCCATCTTCTAGATATATCAAGTGATAAAACTAACCAAATAGTTGCTAGTTTTATTATAGGGTTGAATGTATATTAAAATCAATGTTAGGGCATTGATGGAAACCCTTGGCAACAAGTCTTGCCTTGAATAGATCAAGTGAGTTTGTTGTGTTTCACATGATCAACCCACTTACATCCCAATACATGTTGTTTCGGATCCAAAGGAATAAGAACCCAAGTCTAATTTTTTATCATAGCATTACATTCTTCAGTCATTGATTGTAATACTCTCTCATATAGTATGCTGAACCCACTATATAAGGGAGTGCTACCCACCTATAGACTATTAATATGCTAGTCTAGTATCTATTTATTAGCCTTTTACCAATTAAGCATAGCATATCATATTACTTTTCATATAATAATCATCTATAACATCATATATGACTGTTTAATTGAATCATGTATCCATGTTTATTAACTGTAACTGTAAAGTTTCAATCTAGGGCTAAGCACGCTAAAACTATTACAACATTTCATAATTCGATATTAATAATAAATGATAAAGATTAAAATCCATAATCTTATCATAATATCTAAAATCGCCCAATGTATGATCATGTGAATAAAATGCATGAAATATAGAAGCTGCCTCTGAATTTGAGATACTCTAACTGGCTCAGGCTTCTTAATGTCAACTTCTTTTATGGCTCTGGACCTGTGTACAAAAAAACTCACATGCTAAGCTATATAAAGCTTAGTGATACATATAATCATATAAATTCTTTCATGCATATCATTTTCATCATAACATAAAAATCATGGTATAATACATGTTCATAAGTTTTGATTCATATCAATCATGTTCATTTGATCATGCCAAACAATCTTTTAAGAAAAGATAGTAGCGTACATGGTAAGTGGAAGTCATTTTCTGTATTTATATCATATCTATGCATTGTTACTTATTCTGTTTATTCAGATTATTACTCAATACTCAAACTACTGGATACGAGTTGTGAATAGTAGTGCTCTCAGAGCTTATACCTCCCTATTCACCTATTGGTGACCATTCATAACTATGATCAAGTGCACTCTCATAACATAGGCCAACTTGACTAATAAAATAATAATTGCTAACAAGGAGGGGTTAAGAGCGCTCTTAGAGCTTGGGCCACCTTGCCCAAATATAAATGCATGAGTAGAATCTGTGGTACTATAATTATCTTTAATAATATGTCATCTATCCTAGAATCAATCTTAGTATGAGTAAGGGCATTAATGTCTTTTTTGTATTCTTTAATTACATAAATCATGTCACTTGTATCATCATTCGCATGTCTTATCATATTCCTTATCACATATCACCATGTACTAGTATATATGTATCATATATATACATACCATGACATAGCATTGCCTAACATGAATAACGCAACATATCATCTAATCAAATGCCATTTCTATAATAATCAATAATATTCAACTCGTATAGAGTCATCTATGTGTCATCACATGTATATATATTCATGTTCATCATGGCATATCATAGCATATAACTCATATATCTCATTAACATCATGTCTATTACCATACACAAGCATGTGGTATGTATCACAGGCATGCTGTGGCGTGCTACAACATGATATAGTGCATCGTGGCTTGCCAATGGCTACATCGAGCATTTCGCGAGCACGAAACTCCTTTCACAAGTGTGAAAGCTGCAATGCCCGTATATTGAAATTCATGTTTTTATATGCCAAACTCCAAATCTTTCAATTCAAAAGCTATAAACACCAATGTAGAAATACCATAGAACATATATACAGTACATAATATCATTCTTAACATGCCATAATTTGTATTCATGCTCCTTTCGAATTAGTATGACAAATATGAATATTTCATGCCTTTAACACATATAATCATCTTTCAATCTATCAAAATAATAAATATGGCATATCACAGCAACACAGAACCGAGAATATTCATATAATATCAAATGTATAACAAGAAAGCGAATAAATATGATTAAACGTATAGACCTTTAACTATAGAGCCGAAAAACTCTCTTTATACCATTCTTCCTTAGCTAGGTGATCGTTTCCACCCTCTATATCATTCCCTAGCACAAATAACACATACTAAGGGGTCACAAAATGATCAAAACAGTTGAAACATGTTTTATTCTAAAAGAGGTATAAAAATCGAAACTTAAACTTACATAAACCTATGAAAATCCAATCTAATCTTGTATATCATAAAGCCAAATGACTAAAAGCTTAAGGAACACAAAAACTTACTAATTAGTGAAGAAAATAAGAGAATTAATTAGAGGAAACTCAGGCCCGAGTCTATCCAAACTGTTTAAGGTTGTATTCTTGATTAAAACCCCAAAAACCTTTGTTTACTCCTTATTAACTAAACTTTGATAATGATTTTAATTATTAAGAAGCAAAGAGAATGATGGAGGATGAAGAGAAAAGCTTTTGAGGTATTTTCGGAGTGCATAAAATGGATAGGGTTCATATATGTGTGGAAAATGATGTAAAATCACTTATTTATACTATTCTATCTAGGTTACATTTCGTGAACACGAAACCGAAATCGTGAGTGCGACTTCTTTCGCGAGTGTGATTATGCCCTATTCACTTTTTATGAAATTAAGTCAATTTTGATTCATTTTATATTCTTACTTTTAAATATCATAATAACCTTCTTATGCCACATTACTTTTAGGCCATGTTTCATAGGCGTTACATTGCTTTTCTCCAAGATGGAGATTTCATGGCTTGACTATATTTAGTTGGTTCAACTTCATCTTTGGAATGGAAAACAAGGCTCATGGTTTTAGAGAACTCGTTTGTGACCTAATTACCATTTTATGTTATCGGGTAAGGGGTTGTGGAGCTGTGGTAAATTTGGTGAGGTCAACAATAAGATTGATATCTAGTGAAGTAGAAGGAGATGTTTGAGGGTCAGATTGGCTAGGATTGGTTTGTGCAAGTCTCGATGGCAGTGTGGTAGCGGGTAAGGAATTTAAGTCATATGCATATGTTGCAAATAGATAAGTAGGTGATGATATTGAAACAAAAACTTGAGACAGTAAGAAGATTGTTGATGGTGTGGAATCCTGGACATGTGAGGGCACCATTTTATTGGACTTGTACACAAACTCCTGATCATAAAATAGTACATGAAGCAAGATAACAAATTTCATGGAATTAAGATCAAGACAATAAAATCCCTTATGAACTTTATTGTATGCCATGAAGACATATTTTTAAGAGCGAATAGCAAGTTTATGAGGGCTATGGGGACAGAGCCAGGAGTAGCAAAGGCAACTAAAGGAATGCATGTTGTTGTAATTTGGTATTTGGCCAAAAGTTATTGAAATAGTGATTTGTAGTTTAGGGGAGTAATGGGTAACCGATTAATGATGTAAACAGCAGATTCTGACAAATGGTGCGAAAATTATCATGACCCAAGCGCGAGAGTCACTGTGAGAGAGTGCATATCATAGCTTGAATTGGAAACTTGATTGTTGTAGTGGCTGAAAAAGCATAAAGTAAAGGCCATTGTCATTCGATCTTGTATAGAGCAATTCCTTTATGTGGATATCCTAAATAACAAAGTAATAAGGAAAAAATTAAATATAAACTTGATTAGTACTAGTAAAAGCATGCACTGAAAGTAAATTATTGTAAGTATTTGGAACACATAGAATATCATCTAATTTGAAAGAATTACCATTAGAATGACATAAAGAAGACCCAATATAAGAGGTAGGAAGGGAAATACCATTGCCAATTTTGACACCTTTAGACCTGTAATAGTCAGAATGGATGGAAAAATTTTCTACTTCTAGAGTTAAATGATGCATTGCCCCTATGTCTAAGATCCATGATTAAGGATTCTGTAGCTGTGGAGATGTGGAGGATAAGTGAGAAGTAGGCCGAACGAGAGTAAATGGTGGTTGCTATTATGGTGCACTAGATTGAAAATAAGCAAAGGAAAAATTGTGAGCAATATGTCTATAACCAAAATAATTATGACATTGAACCAATAAGGGATCAGAATAATGAAATGAACATGTAGTGTTTTGAGGTCTATAGTTATTAGAGGGCCCTCGTCCACAAGATTGTCTATATCCTCATCCATAAGAATAGAATTGTTGACGAGCTAGTTTAGTGGTGTTTACAAGGTGAGTCGTGTGTTGAACAGAAGGAATGATGTTCTTTGTTGAATTGTTAGCTGTTAAATTCTCTTCTTTATTGAGTAAGAGACCATAAAAGTCATCAAAACTAACAGAATCTAAGTAGTTCTCTAACGATCTGACAAATGGGCGATAAATCTGGCCTAGACCATTGACAATGACTTGAACCAGATTATCTTCATTAACATGGCTATCAATGGCAGCAAGCTGTTCAAACATACTTTTTGTTCATTGTGTGTATTGAGTAATTTTCTTATTCTATTCTTTGGTGAAACAAAAAAAATTTAGACTTGATAGCATGTACTTGTGCTTTAGAACTACAAGCATATGTGTTAGCAAGTTTTTGCTAAGCAATCCGTATTGTAGAAGCACCAACAATTTATGGAATAAAATTTTCACTAATGGAGCCAATGAGCCAACTAAGAACCAATTGATCTTGCTTGAACCAGGTGATGTATTCTAGATTAAGTAGATTATTATCAAGTTTCAGAGAAGGAGATTCTTTTGTGCCATCAATATGATGAGCTAGATCACAACTATAAAGTAATGGTAATAATTGGGACTTCCACAATAGGTAATTTGTTGAAATGAAATTAATGGGAAGCTGATAAGCAATGTTGGGTAGACTTGATATTGTGGAAGGTGTGGCAGAAGTTGAAGAAGGAACTATGGAGGTTGTGGTGGAACTATTGTTTATCATTATAACGAGCATTTATATCTTTTAGCTAGCCGATGAGGGATATATCAACACTCCCTCACGTTTAAAGCCAAACACTTAAAAAAAAAAATCTGAAGTATAAATTTTATAGGACTGAACATATATGGATAACCCAACTGGTAACTCTGATACTATGATAATTGTATTGTTGTGTTATTCCAAAAGTTACAGATATATATAGAATAAAAGTGATAAAGATAAGAGAGAAAAACAACTAAATACCACTTATCTCTATCTATACAAACAGTCCCAACTTTTTCTCTATCAAATAGATTATACCCTTATTAGCTTTGACTCATTTTATTACTAAAAAAAGTCAAGAAAGGCAAAAATGAAAAATAAATACTTAGTTTTTAACCCTTAAATGTTACTAAATAATTTAGCCCTGTCCTGCGAGAATCTAGATTAGTATGTGAACTCTGGGTTGTAGGATATTAGATGGTTAAAAAAAAAATTAAATAAAATGAAGCATGATTTTATATATGTAAATTCCGCTTTGATACATAATTATAGTTTTTTTTTTTTTAGAAAATTACTGACCACTTCTAAAACTTTGTTACCTATATAACTCATACTTTCATTAAATAAAAAAATAACCTCCAGATCTGTTTTTTTTTTCCCCTTAAATTCTTATTTTTAATAGAGGAAACTGCCTTCCTCTTTAATCCAAAAAAACCGTTCTCCTAATTTTCTCTCTTTCCTTAGTGTCAACCACTATCACCCACTCTCTCCAACCCCCTGCTTACTCAAATTTCACTCTCTGATTTTATGTTTTTTCTAATCCCAATTAAATGCAAAGAGGGCCTTTCTACATTGACCCAATCACCGCCGCTTGAGAGAAGCGAAAGCCTGGCCTCTGTGCCACTGGCTACACTCAGTCGTCGCTCCCACGTCATCGGCTGGCTAGTTCCGAGTTCTCCTCTCTTGAAAGTGAAAGGCATGTTCAATAAACTATTGAACTTCACAAGTTTCTTCTATAAATAAAAAAGCTCTTGAATTTAGTTTTCATAAAATTTTCCTTCCATTGTTGCATTGTGAAGATTGATTTTTTTTTAAAGAATTAGTTATGGCTACCAATTGAAGTGGGTTTAACAGAGATCCAAGAGGTAAGGGAGGTAAAGAGACAAAGAGACGATGGGATAGAGAAGCGGCACCAATCGAGTTTGTCCGGTGCTTCGGGCGCAACAAGACTGACGTCACCGTCACTTACTGCAAGCACGGGAGAGGTCTAATCAAGATCAATAGAGCAACGTTTCCATATCTGATTTCTCCAATATTATGTTTGTCTCTCTCGGATTTCTTTCCTTTTTTATTGTTGCTTTGGGTTTGTGATTTTATTGTTTAATAGTATCCATTAGAGAAGTAGACTATAAATTCGTTATGTGTTTGTGATTTTGATTTATGTTGATATTTGGTGCTTCAAAGAGGGTTTCATGGTTGAGCAGAACAAGTAGGAGAAGGTAGAGCAGCAGCGGTAGCGAGTTGAATATCTTGGGAGAGCAAATATCCATTGAGTCACGGATTTGTGTTTTCTGTTTTATAACATCTTTTTAATCCCTGAGAATTTGTTCCGGAGAAGTAATTTATGAATACTGCTAGGCTATTTGCTGCATGTAAAATACAGTAACGGGAAGCCGAATTGATTTATGAATTGGATATTTTATTTGAAAATGTTATGGAATGCTGAATGAATTGTAATATAGGTTATTTCTTGGTTGCTATTACAGTTGAAATATTTTACAAATTTTGATGGATTATTACATGTGAAAACATATTATTATATTTGTATATATATTTTTATTTTATTTCAAAAATATATTATTTTATGATATTTTAATTTATGTGAGTATTTTTATTTATATAGTATTTTTTTATTATAATAAAATAAGTTAAGAAATTTGATAAATTTAAGTAAAATTTACAAATTTGGTTAAAATTTTGATTATTCGGATAATTACCAAAATTTTAAATTTAGTAATCGGTAACCGAATTTTTTATTCAGTTCGGTAATCAATAAAACTTTTTAAAGAATTCAGCATTCGGTTTGGTAATCAAATTACCGAATGTTTACTTCCACTTATAATTATTTGTTTCGTTATTTTGCTCCTCCAATTGATTTTTAGTCTAGGTTATATATATTTTGTTTTTGTCCATTTTGGTCGTTAAGAATTTTAAAGTACGATACATCTAGCTATTATATAATGACGTAATATGCCGAAAAAATATATTGACACAGTAATACACATGTCAATCAAGGATCATATTATGATAAAATTTAAATTTTAAAAAAATAAAGTGAAACAAATAAAATATGAGTAATTTGGACAAAAAAAAAAAAACCAATTAAAATGACAAAATAATAAAAATAGAAAATCACATGTTGCCAACATGTCTTTTACCTTGTTATTAATTGTGAGAATTAGGAAGTTTCAGTCTTATTGCTGCAATCTATTAATATTTGTGAGAATTTATTTCTAATCCCACTATCACTGGACCTCTAGCAGTTAAAAAAATTAAATTAGAGAAAAATAAATGATCAGGAAACCTACCATATAAATACACCAGAACATTTGAATGGACCTAAAAATGCAGATAATGTAGTTTTCATTTTTAATTAGTTCAAAATCAAACCAAGTTATTATCCCAAGAAATGTACTACTATTCATACCTTAACATTCATGCAATGCAACTGACAGCCTCTAAAAGCTTTCTTTTAAAAAAAAAAAGTCTCTGAAATTGCAGTTGGCCACATGTGTCGGGTCGGGACAATGACAATATAGCAATTGTCCAAGTCATTAAACAGTAAGACAAGTGTAGTACGATTTCAAATTATACTTTTCGCGTGAAAAAATGTACTAAATGTGACTTCTTCTTTTTTTTTAAAAAAAACTACAAAAAAAAGTATATATTTTATAATTATATCCAATTAAGTGAAAATTCTATTTAAACTATGAATCTATTCCGTATTGTGTTTGAAATAAATATTTTTTGGAAAAAATTTGTATTTTTAATTTTTTTTTTTAGTTTTGAAAGTTGTTTTTGGTAGAAGTAAGTGAATAGATATTTTTTCCAAAAGTATGTTTGAAAAAACAGTTTATAAAAAATTAAAAAAATCAGTCAATTAAATCAAAAAAATTTAAAATTTTTACTTTTAGAACTCCCAACAGCAATCTCAAATACCCATATATGAATTTCCATTTTTGAAACAAATCTAAATTTAGTTGTACGAAATCAGTCTCTGAACGTAAATAGTATTTATATAGATTGATAGAATAAAATAATTAGCACTGGATTATATAATTAGATTAAATAACTGACATTCTATTCTGATTATTTCATTATAATTTAATATATTTAATCTATATATGTGTCAATTATTTTATTTAATCAATTCACCTAAGTGTCAACTAGATTATGAAACTAATTTTATACCACATAAGCTATATTTATTTCAAAAATAAAAATTTATATAATTTAAATAGAAATTTTTTAGAATTGGGTATTCAAATTTTTTTTTTTAATTTTCCCTTATTTTTATCAATTACAATATATCTACCCAGTACTCCATGAAACACGAAAAAGGCAATCTTTACCAATCATAAGCAAGGTTGAATTGGATCCACAAATTATGTTTAATATGTACTATCGTTTTCTTTTATTTAATATATGTGGTCTATTATTTTTTACTATCTAAATTTCTCATTTTGTGGTTTCAATACCCTAATTAATTTAACATTTCACCTTTTGACGTGTGATTTAGCGAACTATTTCATTTATATCACATCAATAATAAGCCCAAATTACTTAAGAATACTTGGAAGAGTTAGCCGTAGAATTCTTTCAGATTAAATAGATATTTTAATTTTAAATTCTAAATATACAATTATACCTTAAATTCTATTGAGAAAATGTTTTACCATTTTTTGGAATCATACACAAAAGGAAAGGAGCTCAAAGGGGCCTAGCACCCCAAGCTTTTATATATATATATATTAAAAAAATTTAATGAGATATAATCTCTCCAATTAAAATAATTCAAATTTTATTATTAATATTCAGACTACTCAACACATTCTTGATTAATCTGATTAACATTGAATGACCAACCAAAAAATGTAAAGTCAAATTAATGAAAATTGTTGAACTATATTGATTTATGTTGGAAAAATTGTGATTATGAGCCACTTTAAGAGTATAATTCGGATGGGTTTTACAACTCAGTTTTGGAAGAAAGTTCCAGATATGTGTTCTTTGACATGAGGAATATAAATTAATGTATTCATATGCTTAAAATGGAAACTGTGTGAATAGAAATTGAAGTTCAAAGTAAGCACCTTGCTAAGGAGATATAAAGAAAAAAGTGAAAATGAGAGTTTTGTCTCACATCACTAATATGTGAAGTTAGACTTGTGTTTATATATTAAGATACATTCTTACATGGGTAAGAAAGTAGCATGGAAAATTCTCTTTCGCGCGCTCAGGTGCAAGGGGGGTGCAAATTCATAGTCCTAAATAAGCCAATGCATGGGTGCACGAATGGCAGCTCAAAATCTCGTGATCCAGACCAAGTCCAATTTTTACATTTTTTTTTATTTCTGGAAATTAAAACAACACTCCTGTATTGATTCAGATGGCCTAGGGTCTAGCACACCCGTGTGGATCCGCATGATCGTGTAGATTCTACACTCCTGTGTGGATCCACACGGCTAGGCCACTAACACGCCCATGTTGTTATGCTGTAGTGTGTGTATGGTCAATCCATACTCTCGTGTGGATCTACACGTCCGTGTGGATTGTGTTCCAGATTAGTGCTTTGAACTTCTTGTCTTTTAGAATTTCATTTTCTGATGTTTCAAAAATTAATTTTACCATAAATGCATTATTAACAGCCTTTAAAAGATATTAATCTCAGTTAATCTCATATCTCCTCCATCTAGTATAAATAGGAGCTTTTGGCTTGAGTTAAAAAAAAAGTTTTTGGAGAGTTGAGTTTGGTTCTTGTTGGTTAAGTCTCTTTCTTCCTTTTTTTTCTTCTTTTCAAGTGATAGAGAGTGTGACAAATACTCAATTCGCAGTAAATAGGTGTTGTGTGTTCAACAACTACTTGAAATCTGTTGTATCCTGAGAGACAAATGTCAATTATCCTAAACACCGGTGGTAGGAGGTGAATTTGTCTTAAGGACACTATGTGGAACATAGGCCTCAGATTTGATCTTCATTTCACTTGTCTTTTTATTTGAATATTGAATTAACAATTTCTCCTATTGTTGTTTTCCTAAGAATCTTAAGACAAATTCGTTTGTTAATTCATTATTTGGATTTATTAATTCTTGGAATTAATATTGCCTTTTGTTATTGTAGTGAAATAGAGAATACGGTAGTTACTACCAATGTTCAAGATGGATCCCAGCCATCAGTTTCTGTTGCTTGGGTTGTCTCTCCAGTTGTGCCTATAACGGTACCTATGAACCATGGAGCAAAACGAGAAAAATTCAATGGATTAAATTTCAAAAGGTGGCAGCTGAAAATGTTGTTTTATCTAACTACCTTAAATCTTGCACGATTCTTGGTTGAAGATGCTCATACTCTTAATGAGGATGAGCAAGATGTCCAAACAAGAATAGCCTATGATAGTTGGCATCATTTCAACTTCTTGTGTAGGAATTATGTCTTGAATAGGTTACATGATTCATTATACAATGTGTATAGTGGAATCAAGACTGCAAAACAGTTATGGGAATCATTGGACCGAAAATATAAATATGAGAATGCCAGTGCCAAGAAATTTATAATGAGACATTTTCTAGATTATAAAATGATGGATTCCAAGACTGTGGTAAGCCAAGTTCAAGAGCTTCAATTTATTCTTCATGATATTCATACTGAAGGAATGAACTTGAGTGAAACCTTCCAAGTGGCCTCTACGATTGAAAAATTACCCCCTGGCTGGAAGAATTTCAAAAATTACCTTAAACATAAGCGAAAGAAAATGAATATTGAGGAGCTAGTTGTTAAACTTCGAATTGAAGAAGATAATAGATGTTCAGAAAGGATGGGGTTGAATTCTTCTAAGGCTAAGGTAAATATTGTTGAACATAGACAAAATACCAAAAAGAAAAAATTCAAGAAGCCTAAAACGGGTCCTAAAGGTGTAGTTTCTAAAAAGAAATTTCTAGGCAAATGGTTTAATTGTGACAAGATGGGTCTCAAAGGTTCTGATTGCAAACTTCCAAAGAAGAAAAGGAACAATAAAGCAAATCTCTTGCAAAATATTACTCAAGAGATTTCTGATATTAATCTTGATACTATGATATCAGAAGTGAATATGGTTGGCTCTAACCCAAAAGAATGGCGGATTGACACCGGTGCCACAAGGCACATATGCTCAGATCATGAGATGTTCTCTACCTTCAAGCCGTATAGTGGGGAAAAATTATTTATAGGCAAGTCTGCCACTTCTGAAGTTCTTGGTGAAGGACAAATGGTGCTAAAGATGACTTCTAGTAAGAAGCTGACTCTAAATAATGTTTTGTATGTATCTGATATTCGCAAGAATTTGGTATCAGGTTCATTATTGAACAAACATGAGTTCAAAATGGTTTTTGAATCGGACAAAATTGTTTTGTCCAAGGGTAGAATGTGTATGGGTAGAAGGTATACTATTGATGGGCTTTTTAATCTCAATGTAATTGTTATTAAATGTAATAATGAAAGTACCTCTTCTGCTTATTTACTTGAGTCTTCCAGTTTATGGCATGGTAGACTAGGACATGTTAATTATAATATCTTGAGAAGGTTAATTAACTTGGACCACATACCTAATTTCCACATTGATATAAAACATAAATGTGAAATTTGTGTTGAGACAAAACTAAATAAATCATCTTTTCAAAATATTGAAAGAGAAAGTGGACCACTTGATTTAATCCACAGTAATGTATATGATTTAAAATTTGTTCAAACAAGAGATGGAAATAAATATTTTATCACATTTGTAGATGATTGCACAAAATATTGTTATGTGTATTTGCTTAAGAGCAAAGATAAGGCTATAGAGAAATTTAAACTCTATAAAATTGAGGTTGAAAATCAACTCAATAAAAAAATCAAGGTTTTGAGAAGTGACTGTGGTGGTAAATATGTGACATTATTTGGTGCATTTTGCGCACAACATGGAATTATTCATAAGACCACAGCACCATATTCACCACAATCTAATGGTGTGGCTGAAAGGAAAAATCGTACTTTGAAAGAAATGATAAATGCAACGCTGATAAGTTCTGGGTTACTACAAAACATGAAGGGGAAGCCATATTATCGGCTAATATCCTTTTAAATAAGGTATCCCGTAGTAAACAAGACAAAACTCCTTATGAATTATGGAAAGGGGGAAAACCATCCTACAAATACTTGTGAGTGTGGGAGTGTCTTGCTAAAGTAGTAGTCCCATACCAAAGAAAGTGATTGCATTTTTATTGGTTATGCACATAATAGTAGTGCTTATCGGTTTCTTGTGCATAAATCGAAAATTCTAGATATTCATAAGAATACGATTATAGAATAAAGGAATGT
Organism: Balakata baccata; assembly: GCA_949630135.1. Lineage (NCBI taxonomy): Eukaryota > Viridiplantae > Streptophyta > Magnoliopsida > Malpighiales > Euphorbiaceae > Balakata > Balakata baccata. The sequence continues at coordinate 80,301 of CATIWF010068426.1, forward strand.
GTCATTCTTTGAACATATATTTCCTTGTAAGAGTTTGGAAAAGGCGAATTCATCCAAGCGACCTCTAGAGACTATTGTTGAAAATAGTCAAGATCAAGTTAATAATAAAGAGCTTGGTTTAGAGGATGAGCCTATTGAGATAGAGTTCAGGCGTAGTAAAAGAGCAAGGTCAGAAAAATCTTTTAAACTAAATTTTCTGACCTACTTACTAGAGGAAGAACCTAAAACTTATAATAAGGCTATAAACTCTTTAGAAGGTCTTTTATGGAAAGAGGCTATTAAGAGTGAGGTTGATTCCATTTTGTAGAATCATACTTAGGAATTAGCGGATTTACCTCCATGATGTAAACCATTAGGATCCAAGTGAATTTTCAAAAGGAAAATGAAGGCAGATGGTTCAATTGATAAGTATAAAGCTAAGCTTGTGATTAAAGGTTACAGGCAAAAGGAAGGCCTAGATTATTTTTATACTTATTCCCCTGTAACCAAAATCAATTCTATAAGAATAATTATAGCAATTGCTACGTTGCACAGTCTTGAAATACATCAAATGGATGTAAAAACTGTTTTTCTAAATGGAGATTTAGATGAAAAGATCTACATGATACAACCTGAAGGGTTCATTGTCCCAGGACAAGAAAAGAAAGGTATGTAGATTGGTTAAATCAATATATAGTTTGAAGCAAGTGCCTAAGCAATGGCATGGGAAATTTGATAGTGTTATGCTATCTAGAGGCTTCAAAATCAATGAGTGTGATAAATATGTTTATGTCAAAAATACGAGTGAAGGTTATGTCATATTATGTTTATATGTTGATGACATACTCATTATTGGTAGTAATGACAAGATGGTCAAGTCTACCAAGGATATGTTAAATTCAAAGTTTGATATGAAAGATATAGGACTAGCAGATGTGATTCTAGGAATTAAAATTACTAGAAGATCAGATGGGCTGATCTTTAGTCAAACTCATTATGTTGATAAAATACTTAGTAAATTCAATAAGGATGATATCAATATTGCTAAAACTCCATTGGACTTAAGCCTTCATCTATCAAAGAATAGAGGAGAAAGTATGTCTCAAGTAGAATATGCCCGTATGATTGGCAATCTGATGTACTTAATGAGTTGTACAAGACCAAATATTGCTTATGCAGTGAGTAAACTGAGTCGATATACGAGTAATCCAGGGCTAGATCACTGGAAAGAAATTGTAAGAGTATTTAGGTACTTAAGGTATACTTGTAATTATAGACTGCATTATACCAAATATCCAGCTGTACTAGAATGTTACAATGATGCAAATTGGATTTCTGATATAAAAGATTCAAAATCTACTTGTGGTTATGCATTTACACTAATTGGTGCAACTGTGGCTTGGAAATCTTCTAAACAAACTGTTATATCCAGATCCATGATAGAATCTGAGTTTATTATATTAGACAAATGTACTGAAGAAGCTGAATGGCTACGCCATTTTTTAGAAGATATTCCAAAATAGGAACGTCCCGTGCCACCAATATGCATACATTGTGATAGTCAATCTGCAATTGGAATGACACAAAGTAATATGTATCATGGTAAGTCTAGACATATTTGTTGTAGAAATAATACCATTAGGCATCTGCTCTCAACAGGGGTTATCACTGTTGATTATGTAAAATCAAAGAATAACATTACGGATTTGCTAACCAAATGATTAAATCGAGAGCAAATTGATAAATTATCAAAAGGAATGGGACTTAAACCCGTAAGAGGATAATAAGTCAATATAAAGGAAAATCCAATATAGCTGACTGGAGATCCCAAGATCTAGGTTCAATGGGACAACCTAATTGTAAAGATTGGAAAGATCACTATGGGGGATATATCAATGAAGATTGAAAATGAGGTTAAGCTATGCTTTTAATGATACATTTGTGTAAAGTATCACGTATGTGAGAGTGAAGTCGAACTGCTTCAATGGAGGTATTAACATTAAATTCTCCAAAACTCTCGCAAAACCAGATAGATGTTCAGGGCCAAAATGAACATAATAATGAGAATTGAATTAAGTCAAGAAAGATTCATGTGTGGAATATATCATATTTATTCAAAAAATTGAACAGTTTAATGACATCGTGTCAACTGGACAGTGGGTAAATTAAATATACTTTCACAAGGGAAGGTTCAAAGGGTAACACCTACCTATCCTGTGCAGGTTTCGATCGTCAAACAATATCACGTAGTAAGGCTTTGTTCGTCTTACTTTTTCGCCCAATTTTATTCATGTGGGGGATTGTTGGAAAAATTGTGATTATGAGTCATTTTGAGATAATAATTCAGGTGGGTTCTACAACTCGGTTTTGGGAGAAAGACCCAGATATGTATTCATTGATATGAGGACTATGAATTAATGTATTTATATGCTCAAAATGGAAAATGTGTGAATATAAATTGAAGCTCAAAGTAAACTCCTTGCTAAGGAGATATAAAGAGAAAAAGTGAAAGTGTGAGTTTTGTCCACATCACTAATATGTAAAAGTTGGACTTGTATTTATCTATTAAGATACATTCTTATATGGGTAAGAAAGTAGAATGAAAGGCTCTCTCTCGCATGCTCAGGCGCAGAGGGTGCAAATTTGTGGTCCGAGATAGGCCAATGCGCGACCTGCGCGCCCAAAATCTCGTAGTCCAGACCAAGCCCAATTTTTATATTTTTTTTATTTCTAGAAATTGAAACAACACTTCCGTGTCGATCCACACAGCCTAGAGTCTGGCACGCTCATGTGAATCCACACGGCCAAGCCACTAACACGTCCGTGTCATTGTGCTACTGTGTATACATGGCTAATCCACACTTGAGTGTGGATTGCATTCTAGATTAGTCTTTTGAACTTCTTGTCTTTTGGAATTTCATTTTCTGATGTTTCAAAGATTAATTTCACCATTATTTGAGAGTTACAAAGACATTATTGACAACATTTAAAAAAGATAAATTACAATTAATCTCATGTCTCCTCCATCTAGTAGAAACTTTTGGCTTGTATTAAAAAAAAAAGTTGTTGGAGAATTGAGTTTAGTTCTTATTGGCTAACTCTCTTTCTTCCATTTTCTTCTTCTTCTTAAGGGATAGAGAGTGTGACAAATACTCAGTTCGTTGTAAATAGGTGTTGTATGTTCAACAAATATTTGCAATCTGTTGTATCTTAAGAGACAAACACCAGTTATCCTAAACACCGGTGGTAGGAAGCGAATTTATCTTAAAAACACTGTGTGAAACACAGGCCTCATATTTGATCTTCATTTCACTTGTCTTTTTCTTTAAATATTGAATTAACAATTTCTCTTATTATTGCTTTCCTAACAATTTCGACCACAACAGATAAAGTAAAGACTTTGTAAATATGACTGTATTTTAATAGTCAATCACGGATAACTTCTTGGGAAAATTACTGTAACTATATTAGATTTGATTGAATATATTAATTGGTTTTTCTATTTTTTGAAATATATTATGAAGTCCTTCGAATTTGATTTAATACACTAGATATAGTCTGTTCGTTAATTTTTTCATCACATATAAAATAAAATATTAAATTTATCATTCTTTTTTGTCTTAAAAAATACTAAAAGATATCAAAAAAAATTTAATAACGTTAAATTGATAGCAAAATATGAAATTTGTCATTTTTTTAGTTTAAAAAATATCAAATTTATCAAAAAATAAATAAGAGTATTTTTGACACTTTTTTAGTTGACCAATAGAATATTCTAATTAACTAACGGAATATTATATTCAAAAGTAACAGAATATTTATTTAGTTATTGAAATCAAACCTTAGGAATTTTATAATAGATTTCAAAAAATAAAAAAATTTAACTAGTATATTTAATTAGATTTAATGAGTGTATTAATAATTTATCCAAGCCTCTTTCTCGTGAAAATAAGAGGTGAAGCCAATTAAGCAAAGTGTCTGAGTCCATTGATGCCAAAGCAGAAGTGTTTAAGGGCATCCTAACCTATGGAGCTCTCATTAATTAGTTTTCTCTTTATTTTTTTACTAACCCATGAGGAAAACAAAATAAATGCTTCACATTTTTTTCTTTTGATGTTGTTGAATCCTGTTTTTTATTCCGTTTAGAAAAAAAAAAAAACATTTTTTTAAAAAATTTTTTTTTAATTTTTTTATAATTAAAAATTGCTTTTAGAGATAAATATTAGTTAAATAAATAAAAAAAAAATGGAAATTGGACAAAATTCATATTTTCCCTATATACTATAATATTTTTACATCACAATTCAAAAATTACTAAAAATATTTTCTTAGCGTATCGTATTTTTTAAAAATATGCTTTTGGAAATGTTATCTTCCATAATATTTATAACTTTCCTATTAATATTAAAATATTTAATTGTATCAATCACTCTCAATCTTCTCATTAAAAAATATAATTTATACGTGATCTACAACTCTAATATTATTATTTTACCATATTTTATTTCCATATATCATACATTATATATACATAAAATATATTATATATATTATATATACATAAAATATGAGTTAAAAAATATAAAAATAAATATTATATATACATAAAATATATTATATATGCATAAAATACAAATACCATATAATTTGTATATATTTTTTATATGCATTTAATAATTTAAGTAATATATATATATGATAAAATTTAGTACATAAAATACATTATATATGCATAAAATCTGAGTTAAAATATATACATTAGATATGCATAAAATATATTATATATATGATACAATATTATATCATAATATTAGTTAATTTGGTTAATTAATTGGGCTTATTTTTATCATTTACTTATTGAATTTATTAGTAAATAGTATTAATAATTCATTAATTAGAAGTTCAATTCTATTAGTACTGGATAACTATGTTTTATATATTAAAAGGAAAAAATAAATTAATAAAAAAAATTAATGTCCAATATTTTTTTTGTTCTCATAATACTATTAATGAAAATTAATATTATTATTTTTAATTACAAATAAGTGATAATTATAAGTAAAACTCTAATATTTAATCTAATTTTTAATTTAATATCCAAAATTTTTTTAAATTCCGTGAATACTATTATTTAAATTTTATATTATTATTTTTAATTTATGAATTACAAATAAGTGATATAACATGTTTACATTACAATTCAAAACTTACCAAAAATATTTTCTTAGCATATCATATTTTTTTAAAATATGCTTTTAGAAATGTTACCTTCCACAATATTTATAACTTTCCTATTAATATTGGAATCTTTAATTGCATCAATTATTCTCAATCTTCTCATTAAAAAATATAACTTATACGTGATCTACAACTCTAATATTATTATTTCACCAAATTTTATTTTCATATATCATACATTATATATACATAAAATACATTTTATATATTATATATACATAAAATATGAGTTAAATATATATACATATATATATATACATAAAATATATTATATATATGATACAACATTATATATCCATAAAATACAAATACCATATAATTTGTATATATTTTTTATATGCATTTAATAATTTAAGTAATATATATATATATATATGATAAAATTCAATACATAAAATACATTATGTATACATTATATATACATAAAATCTGAGTTAAAATATATACATTAGATATGCATAAAATATATTATATATATGATACAATATTATATCATAATATATATATATATAATATATTATATATATGATACAATATTATATATCCATAAAATACAAACACCATATAATTTGTATATATTTTTTATATGCATTTAATAATTTAAGTAATATATATATATAATAAAATTTAATGCATAAAATCTGAGTTAAAATATATACATTAGATATGCATAAAATATATTATATATGATACAATATTATATCATAATATATATATATATAATATTATATATATGATACAATATTATATATCCATAAAATACAAATACCATATAATTTGTATATATTTTTTATATGCATTTAATAATTTAAGTAATATATATATATATATATATAAAATTTAATGCATAAAATCTGAGTTAAAATATATACATTAGATATGCATAAAATATATTATATATATGATACAATATTATATCATAATATTAGTTAATTGGATTAATTAATTGGGCTCATTTTGTCACTTACTAATTGAATTTATTAGTAAATAGTATTAATAATTTATTAATTAGAATTTCAATTCTATTAGCACTAGATAACTATGTTTCATATAGTAAAAAGAAAAAAAATATTAATGTCCAACATTTTTTTATATTCCCGGAATACTATTAATGAAAATAAATATCATTATTTTTAATTATAAATAAGTGATAATTATAAATAAAACTCTAACATTTAATCCGATTTTTAATTTAATGTCCAACATTTTTTAAGTTCCATGAATACTATTATTTAAATTTTATATTATTATTTTTAATTTATGAATTACAAATAAGTAATAATTATAAATAAAACTCTAATATTTAATCTAATTTTTAATTTAATGTCTAAAGAACTGACATTGAACGAGAAATATTTGATATATTTAGAGTAATATAATATATCTAACTTCTATTGTTATTATATATAATAAATATTTGATCATTTATACTTTCACTATTGTTGGCCCTCCTTATATATTATCCTGCCTCCGCATCTATTTATATCTATGATTAAGTAGATGAAAGATCAAATGAGAAGTTTTGCAATATTAGAATAAAAAAAGTATTTAGAATATAATTCAATAATTAATTTTTCTTAATCATATATATAACAAGTTAAGTTTTTAAATATAATAATTATTATTTATTTAATAATGATGTGTCTAATTATTAAAAATTACGTGCATCGCACGTGTATGATTGAGAATAGGGGAACAAATAAAATGACTATAAAAATACTTAATATTTCTATTTTATATATAACTCTTAATAGTGAACAAATTAGTAATATTCATATGAATTATAATATGAATCCAATATCTAATAATTATGTGCAACGCAACTAACCTATTTGTATTAGTTAATATGTTTAATTTTATCATTTAATAATATAATTTATTAGTGAATAATATTAATAATTCATTAATTAGAAGTCCAATTTTTTTAGAACTAGGTAACTATATTTTTTATATAAAAAACATATAACTAATATTAAAAAGAAATTAAAAAATATTAGAAAGACACATTAAAAAAATATAATAGACAAGATAATTTGTATATAGTAAATAAATTAACAAATATAATGGACAAAATAATTAATGAGCAGATAATATGATGTAGTTTTTTTTATATAGTATAATATAAGAGTCAAATATAATTAACAACTATTAGTATTTAAATTAAATATGACTTAATTACATGATAGTTAAAAGTATATAATTATTAAAAACCATGTGTATTGCACATAAATGATTGAGAATAGTGGGAACATATAAAATGACCTTAAAGTAGTTACTGTCTCGATATTATATATGACTCTTAATAATAGACAAATTAGTAATTTGATGGAATTTAAAATAAACATGCACTTTTATAATTCATTATGAATAAAATATCATAATAAGATGAAACAAGTTAATAAAAAAACAAAAAAAAAATTATATAAAAACCAAATGATGATTAATGAAGAATCCAATATATAATAATCACGTGCAACCACACCAACTTGATTGTATTGGTTAATTGAGTTGATTTTGCTATTTAATAATTTAATTTATTATTGAATAGCATTGACAATTCATTAATCAAATTATTTTATTTTATTATTTATTAAATTAATTAACTTAAATATTAATAAGTAATAAAATAATTAAATAACTTAATAAGTGATAAAAAGTAATTAAAATATATTATAAATAATGAACATGCAATGAAAATCAAATTTAAAATGATGTACAATTAAAATATAAGCATTAAATATATAAGTGATAAACATGCGATGAACAATTAAGTTCAAAACGATAAATAATCAAATTCATAACGATAAATAATCAAGTTCAAAGCAATAAACAATCAAAATCTAATAAAAAAAATTTATAAATTCATCACCACAATTTACTATACATAATTTATTATTACTAAAACTGTAAAGTACTTACTACATTTATTTTATATATGGCTCTTAATAATAGATAAGTTAGCAATTTTAATAGAATTTGAGATAAATATTACTCTTATAATTCACTATGAATAAAATATCAAAATAAGATGACATAAATTAATAAAAAATAAAAAAATACATAAAAATTAAATAATGATTAGTGACGAGTTCAATATTTAATAATCACGTGCAAAACACGTTAATGAAAAACTAGTATACATAAAATACAAATGTTATATAGTTTGTATATATATTTTATAATTTGAGTAATATATATATATATATGGAGCGGAAGATTTAAAGTGTAACGAGAAACTGAAAAATTAAAGAAAGAATGAGATATAAAACCAATAGAGTTATAAATACAATAAAACTTTCATTTATTTATAAGAGACGTAAACATGTTATAAATTTTGAAGAGAGAGTAAAAAAAAATCTATAAGCTAAAGAAAGAATAAAAAATAATTTTATTATAAAAAAAGAAGTATATAGTATACTTTCCGCAAAAATTTTCAACTTTTATTTTGGGAATTTCATAAATACTAAAAAAAAGAAGGAAAATAATTACAAATTTACCTGTCTTCAATATTTTTTTCAATTTTACAAAAAAAATATTTTTTTATGATTATATGAGCACCTCCTATATACTTTTGGTATATTTCGGGGATACTTTTAACCTAAAATAGTTGTAAATAAATGCTATAAAATCCGGTATACTTTGGATATTTTTTTATTTTTCTTGGGAATACTTTCAGCTAAAAATAATTGTGAACAAAAATTATAAAATTTCAGTACACATTGGACATGCCTTGGATATACATTGGGGATACCTTGGACTTAAAAATGTTGTAAACAAATGCTAGAACGTTCGGTATACCTTGGACATACATTAAATATATCTTGTAAATACCTTCTACATATGGACAAATAGTTTATAAAATTCGGTATACCTTGGACATTCCTTGGGTATATCTTGAAAATACTTTCGACATATGGACAACAATTTATAAAGTCCGGTATACCTTAGTCATACCTTAAGTATATCTTGATGATACTTTCGGGCTAAAGCAGTTGTTAACAAAAAGTATAAAGTCCGATATACTTTAGACATACATTGGATATATTTTTGAAGAATAAAAGATAATTGATAATTAATAAACAAAGATATACATTTTATCAGATTCACCAATCTTCAATAAACATTTAAACCTAATTATACAGCTTCGATTTTCTCTATTTATTGTGCTTAAAACTCTTCTTCATCTTCTTCTTGGTATCTAAATTACATATCCAAAAATCAAAATGCTCTGTTTTTTCAGCTCTTGTTGCGGTAAATTCAACTCCAATGCGATATTGTTGGTATCGGAATTAATGATTTGTAAAATAAAAAAAATCTTGTTTTACTTATTGCTCTTTGTTTTCTTTATTAATTTTTTTTATCTTAATTGATCTCTATAAATGAAAAGAGAAAAAAAAAAGGTAGGAAATTTTTTTTTTTTTTATATAAATGAAATTTTACAAAATTGATAGTAAACTGAAAAGAAAAATATAGAAAAATAGTGAAATTTCCTTTCTTTTTTTTTTTAACACTTAGCATAAAAAGCCCATTGATCTTGTGTCTCTATGTTCTTATAATTGGATGAATGATCTAATATTTTATGACTTGAGACATTTTCAGAGTAAAAAAAAAATTGTGATTTCTCAAATTATATAATTATTTATTATTGTAGTATTATTAAATTTTTTTCCTACTGAATTTGAGAAGTTTTGGAAAAGCTCTAAATAATTATCGTTTTTTATTTCACGTAATTGACAATTAATCTATTTAATTTTTTTTTTTTGGATTTTCCTTTTATTTATCTATATGAATTATTTTTTCCCTCACCTCTTATATGTGTCAAATAACCTGATCTCGAAAAAAACTTAAAAAGATTTATTCAAAACCAACAACAACAAAAAAATAATAAATAACAAACTTCGTCTAAAAACTTGATACCTATTCAAAAATAATAAATTTATTTTTTCTCTTGACCAAAAAAAATAAATTTATTTTTTCTATCTGTACTTTAAGCGCGGGAGCACCATCGATATATATAATGCCGGAAAATTTCCACTTTCCATTTAAAAGAGTAAAGCATGGAGAAAGAATGAGAAAAGGGAAGAGTTCGTTGGCACTTCGGAATGAAAAATTGCAATTTCTTTTCAAACTACACATATTCTTATGAAGCAATTATATTCGAAAATTAGTTATAATTAAAATTTTTTAATTTTTTCTAAAAAAACATTTAAAGGAGTTCGAATCTGAAATTTTTTTTAATGTACTCAAATTATATTATTAACTAAACCACAATTCTTAAATTAAAAATTGTAATTTGTCACATTTATGTTCAACTTCTATTAAATATATATATAATTTTTGTTATTACGGATCTCGAAATCGAGACTTTAAGATTGAAATTATAGTATGGATTGAAATTAATAAATGGCAAAAATGAAGTTGGCAGTCAGAGCGACAGCACGGTAATAATGCACCTCAACGTGTCAACTTGTGAATAAGAAGAAGCCATTTTAAAATTGCAGGTCTGTGAGTTTGATTTTGGTTCCTCAGAGTTTGCAGTTTGAAGCAGTGCCGGACCCCTACTTTTCTTTTGAATCCTCAATCACTCACTACTTTCTTTTTCCTTTTCTTTTAAAAGGGTATTCACATGTGTCAATCATCCATTAACAAGACAAATAGTTCACTAGACAAATAGTTCATGATAAAAAATTTTCATGTCTAATTTATTTAAAATTAAAATTAATTTTTAATTAATTTTTTAACATAAAAGTATTATAATTTTAATTTTAATACAAAATTTTATACGAATTATATATAAAAATTAGTTTTAATTTTAGATATTTTTAATATAAAAAAATCGAAAAATAAAATTTGATTGATATGAGGAAGAAAATTTTAAAGAATAAAATTTAATCAAAGTTAAAAAAAAAATTAATAAAAAATTTTACACAAATTAGATATAAAAATTATTTTTGATATGAGAAAAAAATTTAAAGAATAAAATTTAATTGATATGAGGAGAAAAATTTGAAAAACAAAATTTAATCAAAGTTGAAAAAATAAATAATTTTTTTTGGTATAATGGTGAGGGCAAAAAAGTTACTGAAAATGTAGATTGCGCCTAGTCCTCTTTTGGACTGCATCATAGGTTGTATAGGAGTTGATCTAGCTGTCTAAGTTGGGGCACTACCAGTCAAAAATGGACAATCCTTCCTTTGGTGTTCTTTAGACCCACATCTAAGACAAGCACCTGTGACATGCCAACACTCTCCCCTATGTTGCTTCTTGCAAATATCACATAATGATACAACTTCCCTACTTGCTTATGGCTGTGAGCTAGCTGTAGCAGAAGGTGCTCTAAAGGGTTGTCCCCTCTTAATAGATCCTGTTTGTGAATAGCTGGGACCCTTTCCCTGTTCTCTAGCCTATGAACGACTTGTAAAGAAACAACTTTTCTTTCCCATTGATGGTGTCTCAAATGTAGCAGGCTTTGTAGAGGATTCTTCTATCCTTCTTTTCTTTCTTTTCTCTAGGCTGAGTGATGAGGAAACCAACTGAGAAAACTGGTATGTTTAAAGGTAGTCACTATATCTCCAATTTCTTCATTCAAACCATCTTCAAATCTCTTGCATTTATTTCTTTCATTTGCAACTAAATCAGAAGCATACTTAGGTGAATAAATTCCCTCTAGTACTTTGTCACCAACATCCGACCCTATCTAAGATTCAGAAACTCCATTTTCTTCTCATCAATATAAACTAATGGGATATATTGCTCTCTAAACTCAAAAAGAAAGAAATCACACGAGATAGGCTCAAAAACCTCTGGCTTAAGGAGAACTGACTTCCACCACTCATAGGCTTCCTTCTGAAGTAAAAAAATAGCAAATTTAGCTTTATCCTCCTATTCTACCTTTAATTCTTTAAAAATCCTCTCAGTCTTTTATATCCAGTATTCTACTACTGCAGAGTCATCATCTTTTTTATCATAAAAATCTGTAGCACCATATTTTCGTAGCTTGTCAATAGTGGCTTTAGGCTTAGTTGGTGGAGATGGAGGTGGTGGAGCAGGCTGTGGTGTGGCTCTAGCCATTCTTTCAAAAATCACTACCATCTACTATATGAAAGGATTTTGCTCAGATTCAGATGGCTCAGCTGTAGGATGTAAAAATTCAGATGTAGCTCCATATCTCGATACACTAGTTGCACTATGATGTGAAGGGATCCGAGTATATAGAGAATTATGGCTCTCTGCCATATTAAGGTCATCTGTAGACATCTCTCTATATAATATGAACAATCTCATTATATAAGTGGAATGTTAACTAACTAAATAAACCTATCTGAATTTATTTCCCTTTTAATTAATTTAGGTAACTATTTGATAATAGCTTTAACATTTTTTTTTTCAACTCTTTATAGTTATATTCACATATCAAATATTTTTCACTGTTAAACCTATTTTTTATACATATACAAAACATAAAGTTTTACCCATGTGCACCATAATCATATACCTAGACCATGCTTATCAACCAATATAATATATTTCTTTTTCATATTTCTTTTTTTTTTGCCCAAAATCATGTAATCATTTAATAACGTACATAGCATACTTGTCTCATATCATCAGATTATGTACATATATCCATGAAATGACAATCAAAGTGAATATACCGATCATATTAATAATTAACCGTAAATTATTCGCAATCAGCTGAACCTACGAACATTATACATTTTGTGTCATATATTTATAAAACATTCCATAATCATGTAATAAGTAGTCATTTCCATTTTATTCAACTTATTTAATTAATTAATAGCTCATTTACTCAAAAACTGGACTAATTAGATAACGAATTGTGAATATGAGTGCTCTTTGAGCTTAAGCCACTCTATTCATCTATCTATGTATTCCTGTAATTATGCTCGTCATGAGCTTAAGTCAAGGGCACTCTCCGAGCTTAAGCCACCTTAACTTGATAACATGATTAAGTTGCTAGCATAATGGACAAGAACGCTCTCTAAGCTTAAGCCACCTTGCCTAATAATTAAGAATCATATATAAGTTTCCTACAGTATCATAAAAGACTCTGAATGACATATCATCTATCCTAAGTCTCGTCCTTGTAAGAGAAATGAGCAATTATACATATTCTTAATTTATTTTAACATGATAGATTATAATCTTATTTCATTTCATACTTGCATATCATATGCCATAATTTACCTTATTAGGACTTACAAACCTCATATAAAATACACAATTAAGTGCAAAGAATGAAAATTTCAACAATTTAGCATATATATATGTCACACAATATTTAAGAGACCAAATTCCTAATATTTCTTTCTAGGTAAATTTTTACTATAATATTAGAATGCATTTCTCACCTATTTAGGAACTTAATTAAACCTTATAGTCTTCTAAGAAGTTTTAGCTCAATATCTTAGCTTTCATATACAATAAAAATCACATAAATTTGAATTTTATAGCATAAATTATAGCTCAAAAACCACAAGTTCACTGAAAATTTATCCAGGATATTATGGACAGTTCTATGTTCAACTTTTGTAGCCCATTCTTAGCCTATTTACAGACAAAATTTGAATCTATGTTCTTCATGAAAGTTTTAGCCCTATTTCATAGTTTCATTTGCAATAGTTTCATGCAAATCCGAGTTCTAAAGGAATCAAGATTGTTCCATAGAATTCCAGCAACATTACAAAACACAATACTTCACCAAAAATTAGATTAAATTTATAGACATCCCCAATAGTCATTTCCAACATCAATATCATACCAATCATCATCTCAAGACATAACAACCACCATTTAAAAAATGCAAATGATATGAGTTTAAGAATAAACATGCATATATGTACAACTTCAAATGGAGCCTTAAAAACCTTAAGCCCTCAAGCTTAGTCTTCCCTTTAGGGGTTTCCACCACCCTCTCTATCACCTAACAAGACATCAACATGCCTCTCTTAGGCCAAAGAACAAATATATATAATATAACTCTACTCTTTAAACATAAATCTAACTTTAACTATCAAACTATCTCTTTTAACTCAAAAATCATGTCAAGCTGCTTTTTTTAACTAATCTAGATGTTAAAAGGAAGAGTTTTAACTTTTCAAAACCATAGCTTGACTAAAGAACTAACGCATATGAAATGGGTCTCCACCAAGTATAAAAATAGTAGAAAACAAGAGAAAAGAAGAAGAAAATATGGTTTTTAGCTTCACTTACTTCTTTCTTTGCCAAAGACAAGATAGGTTTGGGTATTTAGCTTCTTCCTTTCTTCCTTCTCTAAGAAAATGGCTTCTTTAGCTCCAATATTTCCCTCTTTCTACTTTTCTAAAGGGTTTTGGGCTATATAAGTAATTTTTTTTTATTTTTTGGTGGTTTTGGCTTCTTTTGAGTGAAAGAATGTGGAAAAATGGAGTAAAGAGGGAGCACGAATTTTAGGTAAAAAATTTAGGGTTTGGGGCCGATGTTAACGAGGAAGAAAGATTTTTATACTTTGGTAAATATGTCACTTTGATCCCTTATTATTTTTGCCAAACACTGACTCAAATCTTTAACTTTTACTTCTTTTTTATAATTTTTCTCAACTTTATGTCTTTTAATTGAATCACTCACAATATAATTAAATACTTTAGAAACCTTTAAATCCTGAATTTAGACTCCGATAATGTAACACCTACTAATTAGGACTTAGTTATAATGAGTATGTGAGTGCTATATAGGAAAAAAAAATTAAATTAGGAATAAAATTAATAAATGACTAAATTAGAAATTAAAATAAATTTAATTGTTAATATAGTTAATTTGATTAAATAAGACTACATGATTAAATTGTACTTTAGTAAATACTAGTGGGACTAAATATAGGTAAAATGTAGAAGAAAAAAAAATAATAATAATAGAAAAATAATATAGAAAAATAATAAAAATAATAATACTAATAAATAAATAAATAAATCAACAAAAAGAATAAACAGGAAGTCGGCTAACAAAGTGGCTGGCCAATTGGCTATAAAAAACTCAAGATTCTACATTTTTCTCCCACTCTTCTCTCCACTTTTCTTTTCTCCCATATATCAGACCAAAATCTCCATCTTTCCCTCAAGATTTGAAATAAAAATCACCCCAAAACAAATTGATTTTTTGTAAGTTATTCTTCTCTCCATTGTTAGTGTGTTATTGGAGCTGTTAAAGTTATGTTATGACAGTGTCTTATATCTCCATTTTGATAGTAATATGATTGATTTTGAAGAAGTATTAAACATAAAAGTTGTAGATTTATATCCTAAGTTTATGGATATATAAATAATTTTTCATGATTTGGTCTATAGAAAGAGATATTTAAAATTTGTTGAAACTGATTTCTGGAGAGGTATCAATGGGATGCCTTACAGTATGAGCTTATTTCGATCATCTTAGAAGCCGAATTAAAGGAAACTTAAAACATAACAATTATAGCTCTATGTGTTCTCCAGTTCTTCACCAAATTTCATGCAAATTCCTACTGTGTAGTTTGAGTTATAGTAAAATGAATTCAGATTATTCCTTGAGTGAGCTATTTCCTTATACTTGTACAACCTTAGCAATTTCATACCCGATTTTGAACTCTTTAAAGACCAAATTGGCAAATATTTAAACATGAAAATATTAGGGAAATGTCTTAGATATATTCTAGTGGAAGTTTTACCTTAAATGATTATGTATTTTGTAAGTTATAACTATGAGAAAAGATACTGGTATGTTGTTGTCTTGTGTTGAACCAGTTACATTATCAATATCAATTGAGGACCCTAGAGGCCAAATTGATAAAGATTATAAATACAAAAAATGTTTCAAATTACTCATATAAGTTTCTACAAAGTTTCATGATAGTAAAATCTATACATAAAAAGATATGAATTTTCAAAGTTTGTCTCAGAACTACCTAAGGGCAGGAGACAGGACAAAATTTGGACTTGCACCAAAAATAGTGTAAAACTTCAAAAATTATGAAATTTTGATATGTCATAGTATTATTTGTTTAATTTTAAATAGAAACAAAAATCACCTAAATTAGATAAGTGTAAAAAAAGTTATAGAATCAATAATACTTCAAGGTCATACTGCCACTTAGAATAAACTCTAGTTATTTATTTAAATTAAATTAAGAATAAATATTTTAATAATGTATTAATTAATTATATGTTCAAATTAAGCTCTAAGCAAGAAGAAGAACAACAAAAGTGAACGAGCTTCAAATTATGGATATTGGATTTTGAAAAGGCATTATCGATGTGTGTACATATATGCATTTTTGTTTATCTAAATGCATAATTTATGTTTTAAAAATGATGAAATTATATGTTATGACATAATTGGCATGAAAGAAATATTAGTAATTATGATAATATAATAAAAATTTACTAGTTTTAGTATTATGAGAAATTAATTTAAAGTATGTTAAATTGCCTTAATTAGCAAATTACGATAAAATATCATGTTATTATATGATTTTTAATTAATTGGTAAATTTATGATTTTGTCAAAATAAAATGAATCTCGATTATGAAAAATAATTATACAATGAAAAATAAATAATTAATAATTCTAATTGTCCATTTCTCTACCTGATGACTAACTTAGGATAGATGGTGCACCATTAAGAGGATTACAGTACCGATGTTAATACAATTTAGGGCTGGGAGATTTTAGCTCTGCGAGCACCCCCTGACTCTAGTTAGACATAGTTGTAGTTATATTCAGTCAAAGTGGCTGAAGCTCCACGAGCGTCCCTACTTTATTTTTTCATATTCGAACAATCCGGAAACGAGATTTGAGCTACCTAAATTATTAGTAAAAAAAAAAGTTCATTTAGTTATGGACTAAAGTTTGAAATAATTAAATAAATTAGTTAGATTTTGATTGAGTGAAATGTTAGAAGAATAAAATTTAGAAATCGGATATGTATAAGTTATTAAATTACATGATAAGTTCGTAAATCAATAAGATTATAAATTCAATGTGTTATAATTTATTTAATATATGCATTTGTATGATGGTTTGAGAAAAACTTGAATGTGTATATGTACCACTAAGCTAGAGATAGGTTAACATGAGTTTTTCTCACGTAGGAATTGTAGCTTGTAGATACTAGAAGCTAAGTTGATCAAGAAAAAGAAGAAGTCCAAGCCCATATAGGAAGAGATATAGAAGACAAAAAAAAGGGGTTGGTTAATTCATATTTTTGTTTTAAATGATAGGGGAAAAATATATCACTAAAACTATAAAATTGGAAATAGATTTAGATAATGTGTAGACCAAAAGTAATAATGACTCTCTTAGAGTCCACCAGCTCATTTATTTATTTATTTATTTATTTTTATCTATATACAACGATATCGTTATGCTTAGTAGTAAAATAATATCGTTTTATAGGAGAAGGTTAAAATGGCGTGCTCTATACTTAGCAAAATAACGCTATTTTATTGAACAACAGCTGAAAAGAGATTAAAATAAGAACAAAATCGAGAGGACACTATATTAGCTTCAATACCTCACGCCTCGCCTTTTATATCTATTAATATGTGTGCTGTTATTTTATTATTTTATAATGTTTACTTCATTAATTGTATTCGTTCCTGCCTATGTATTCTTTTGGACTTTAATTAATGCCCATATGTGAACTAATATATTTGGATTACTATTAACAATTCCGTCTCTGAAGATTTATGGGTTGGTCCCTGTAATGAGATTAAATTAACTCCGGCTCATTGTTTTTCAGCGCTAATATATATATATATAAAAGTGAAAATATAGGGATGAACAGATAAATTTACCAAAAAAACTAATATAATTGTATTAGTTAATTAGATTAATTTTATCATTTAATTTTATAATTTATTAGTGAATAATATTAATAATTCATTAATTAGAAATTCAATTATATTAGGACTATATAACTATATTTTATATATAAAAAATATATAAATTGCGTAAAATATGATGCTTCACATATACAAAATGAAATAAATTAATTAATTTTTGATTTATTGAACTTTAATTAGTTGTTAAATTTTAATTTGTAAAATATATTGCCACATACATGCATGATTTCCAAATTCCAACTAGACGGAAAATGAAAATAGAAAATATTTATTGGTATTAATGAATATTAATTGGATTAATTTTATTATTTAATAATTTAATTTATTAGTATATAATATTTTAATAATTAATGAATTAGAAGTTCAATTATATTTGGACTAGGTAATAAAATAATTTAATTAAAAATATATTAGGCAGACACGATAAAATAATAATAATAATAATAATGGTTTTCACTGATATATTTAATTTATTTTATTATATACCTAACGAGTTAAGTTTTTAAAATTTATGTGCATAGTATAACATAATTTACTATTATATAAAATATAAGAATAAAATATAATTATTAATTATTAATATTTAAATTAAATGTAACTTAATTACGTGATAATTAAAAGCAACTAAAATTAATTTGCTGGACAAGATGATGATGATGATGATTATTATTATTATTATTATTATTATTATTATTAATGGGTCCAATTATTAAAAATCACGCACATGAATGATTAGGAATAAATAGACAAATAAAATGACCGTAAAACACTTACTACATCTATTTTATATATAACGCTTAATAATAAATAAATTAGTAATTTGGAAAATTATACGAAAATTCTAAATTTTGCACTTTTTCCTATTTATATCAAATTCTATAAAAATTTGAATTTAATTACATGAACTTTCAATTTTTGATGCTAATGTATAAAAAAATATAACGGCTACATAGGATTGGACTGAGGTTCATTGGACCAAAGGCAAAATTTGTTACGAAACTAAAAATTCATATAATTAAACTCAAATTTCTTTGGAATTTGATATAAGTGTGAAAAAGAGCAAAATTCAAGATTTTTTATATAATTTTTCTTTTATATATGATTTTTAATAATTGACAAATTAGTAATTTGATAAAATTTAACATAAATATATACTCTTATAATTTGCTATGAATAAAATGTCATAATAAGTTGTAATAAATTTATAAAAAAATAAAATTATATATATATAAAAACTAAATAATAATTAATGATGAATTTAATATATAATAATTGATGGAAACGGAAAATATATTTGCATTGAAAAGAGTTCTAGGTATCGGTCAAAATTAGAGAATTCAAAATTTTTTAATTTTACTAAAATATGCAATCAAATATTGCATGACATAAAATACAATTTTTATGTTAACCTTGAGCATTTAACCATAACTTTTAGTAAAATATATTTTGTAATCTTTCTAGATGATATCTATTTTGCCAAGATCATCCCATAATTTTTAAGAACAAAATGGAAAATAAAAGAATTTATACAAACATTTTATTACCGAGTTCACTAAGTGTGTAAACCAATCAAAAAGACCAAAAGCTTTAATAGCATTGATAAAACTCTTTTACTAGTTTCAGATGTATGATTACAAAATTTTTTCTTTTTGTAATTTTATAAGTTACTAACACTTTAAATAGTTATCTAAGTATTTTTCTTTCAAAAATTTTCTAAGCAAAACAATTGAAAGAAAAATGGAACCGAAGAAGAGAAAAAGAAGAAGAAGGACAATATTAAGATGATGAGAAGAATAAATGGCTAAAGGCCAATCGAAAAAATTTCAACCTTATTAAATAAGGTTGGCAGATGAAAGAAAAAAAATCTTTTGATTTATGATGCAATGATGATATAACAATTGTATAATTCAATTTTTAGCTACCACCATTAATTATGGAATCAATATTCTCTTCTATTATATATGGCAATTATTTTAATATACCACTATAGTTAATTTAATTAATAAATTAATTAAATTTTAATAATTTTAATTAACACTTTAATTAAAATTATAAATAGAAGAAATAGTTAATATTAATCAACATTAATTTTAACTCAAAAAGTATAAGTGATCATTTCAAATTTAATTCTCAATTAAATTACTCCTCACGTCATAAATATGGATTAGACAACTAATTTATTTTGGGTGTAACTTATAAGGTTAAATGGAAATATAATATTAACTCTTTAATATTATATCGGACACCATTTCTGAATTTCTCGTATATCCTTCTGGAATTCTCTTTTTTCCGATAAAGTCTCAAATATTAATCTGACATCTAAATCATAATAATAAATCCTCTCGTTATAATCTCGATATTGATTAGGGT